>CM064865.1:5569170-5772139 GCA_032719365.1 Prinsepia uniflora | reverse complement strand
TTTTGGGCTAGGCCCGGATTGAAACTGATGTTTTGACTCGGGTTATGAGTCAGGGAATTAAAAAATGATATTTGGACTCGGATTATGAGTCAGTGATTGATTTTATGGATTTACGTGATCGTGACAACTCGAGTTTGCGGTTGCACGGATTTGCGTGAAAATGATATTTTGGGCTTGAGACCCAATGGAATTGTGATTTGATTGGATTTGTGTTTCCATGTGATTATATGCTGATATTAATGATTTGCGAATTTATAATGTAAATCGGGACTTCGGCTTTTCCGGATTTGAGGAAACTATATTTTGGCGCTGCGACTCTATGTTGTTAAATGATTTTGATTTCAATGCACCTGTTTTCACTGGTTTTTGTGATGATGATATGTTGCGGATATTTAGGGCTTTCGGTGAAAATATGTTTTTCCCCGGAGTGCACCATGGAGATAACGCTCGCCTTCGGGATGGAAGTGTTTACCCTGAAGAGGTCACGTAGCACGATCTTTGTCGAGCAGCCGAGGGAGGCTCGACTCAGATCAGATGTGCTGGATATACATAGATCGGTAAGTGATGTATTCACTAGATCTGGATTGCCGGCTGGTGATGTGTTCACAGCGGCGGATGCTCGGATTTTGAGCGGTCCTTGAGCCTATTTATTTGCACGCGTTGCAGGGATAAACGTGACTCTAAGCAACAAGATATAGAAATAAGTCCCATGGTTTTGTGGAAATTGTTTTGATTGGTCCACTGAACATATTCGATTGATTTCTTACTATTACTCGTGTTTTATGATATGCATGCATGTTTGTGAAAACTGGAGGGTAAGAAATGTGTTTTGGTAAATGTATTTATCAAACTTTATTTTGTCCACTCTCACTTTTACTGTTTTATGTACCCTCCAGGCCAGTGCACAGGTACGAGGGCTAGAAACGAGGAAAGCGAGGCAAAAGAATAAATAGACCGTTGCGCACTCAGACACTCTACAGAGTAGGAATTTGACCTCTATCTGTAATAGTACCTATGCTCTGTATTGTCTTTGACTAGTCAAACTTGTGACGTCATTGGTCTGTAAAACTTAACTATCCCTTGTCTGACAATATTTTCGGCATTTGTTGTTTGGTGTATGTGACACGACCCATCCCAATCCCCCCGGGATTACCATGGAATGTGTCATGCTCCCGTCTGACAAGAGGTGTCAGCCAAGGGATAACCTGTTGCCATCCGAATTAAAAGTCAACGTTTTGCCCACGCCTAGGGGCAAAACGGTCATTTTGCTCAATTCGTCCGATTTCGCTCAACTAATCCCAGATTAGTTAATCATAATTAAATATTATTAAATCCCGATATTCGGGACGGGTCTTTACAACCTTCCCTCCTTAAATAATTTCGTCCTCGAAATTACCAAATATCCTTACTCCACATCCACCTCGTGAAAAACATTTTGATCTCACATCTGTGTACACTTGTACACCCACTAACCAACACAAAGCTCGTCTGAACTTAGACGTCCCATCACGGTCTCTCACCGTACCGACCATACTCGACACCGCGAGTGAAATTGATCACCTGATCCTTGTCAATTTACCATTTAGCTGACCCCTTCAGCTTGTCGGTTTCTTTCCATTGCTAATATATCCTTACATTTGCTCCCATTGGGAGTCACCAAATCTCATTTGTCAGTCCATGCTGAAACCACCAGTCAAATTGTCACCACCAAGCTTTACCACCCTAGTAAAGCTCCAACCATCAGCCAATCAGTGACAACACCCCATACTGCCACTCGCTCAAAGTAGCGTAAGATCAATCACATGATCTCAATTCGCAAGGCAAGTCCAATCCTGCGACATATACTAATCTCAATGTCCATAACCACCGGCCCCGTCAGCGAACCATGACGCTGGAAAAATCACGGCGTAATTACATCACGCAAGACTACTCGTGGTTTCACTGACCACCAACTCACTCATCCTGAGTGTACGTATACCGTCAACTTACTCAATCAAGTGGTGCAACTGGAACACGTCGAATGCCAGCCCAGCAGTGATCACACATCTCAATACTAGGGTTCCACTAGCCATCCATGGCTAAGAGCACCTGCTCAAACAATCACTGAACCCGAAAAAATCACCCTGCTCAGCGCACAGTATCCAATGTCCAGTCCACAAACACAACCAAACAAATGATACCGGAACCAAGCCGATTACCAACACGTTTAATCACACACCACTGGTATATCCCATGTACCGCCACTAGGCACCACGCAGCCTAACCAGTATCGATCCTCGTACCCTGTACGTACATCTATCCATCAATCGCCTACAACCACCTAGGTCGTGGCCAAACACGTTTTAATTACTCTAGAGTCCATCTGTCAGATACTGTACCAGACAAATCAAAACTCCGACCCAATATCCCTTTCCAAATCCGAATCCAAAATCATTATTCCGTAAGCTAGCATTGGAATAATCACTCCGCACCCAAATCCGGTAATCCACTTTCGAGCTTCGAAATCGAATCCTGAATCGTCACCCAGAAATTCGATTCCAAAACCCAAAATCTCGTTTACGTCCACCGAGATGTACCAAAACCGAACCTATCGGTTACCTGCTCAAAACACTCGATTGACTCCATAGGGAAGCCAATCCCAATATCCACACGTCAAAGGTTGACAAAATCCGACCACTTCGGAAACCTACTCACCCGAGTAACAAACCATATGGACTCCACTCCGAAAAGAAGTTCAGTCCCGTCATTTACGACTCACATAAACCAAGGTAAGAGTGATAAACTCCCCACCTATCTGGATCATCAAGATCACGATCCAGATCCATCACTACGTCATCCGACAAGTAACATCACGATCCTAGATCGTCACCATGCCCAAAGTTCACAACATCACAATTCAGATCCACCTAGGATCCACACATGCGTACGTAGCTAACAATCCATCTGAAACTCATCGTAGGGTCTTGCACCCTCATTGAATCCTTCGTCAGATTTCCCTTGGTGGAATGGTGACCTCACCTTTCACCACCAACTCCTGAAATATACACAACCTCTTGTGTCCAATGACCCAAGGCCAATCATGGGTCCATTCACCAATACACGCTCAACGTACAGGTAACAACAACCATCATCTGCAACGGCAGGAAAAATAAGAAGTCACCCCCAATGACTTCAGCATACCGATCACCGATGTGGAAACGAGCACTCCTCTCGTCTCCCAACCACAACTCTTCTGGAAGCTAAGATTCCAATCTTGTTGGGAATAGATATGCTCCCAATGAGATGTCAAGTCCAACCACTGGACTTCCCATAACCTCAACTCACTTGGACAACCACGTGTCCAAAATCAATCCATTACTCGGACCTCACGTCCGTTAATAATCATTTATGCACACACCCCGATTCCGAACGGGAACTTCTCAACTCTTTCTGGATGTGCATACCTTACCACCTTCGTCTCACATCTCAACCTTTACAGGTTCAATCCTTATGTTCCACGTGATTCACAATCACAAAATCCCACATCAATACCACAAGTGGTTTTCCCCGTATTCTCCATTCCCAGTAATTTCCTTGTACTTTCTAGGGATATTAGAGGTAAACAATCTTACCAATCTCGGAGTTGACAACAACTCCCCAAATCCACTGATTCTCATGACGTAGGGAACATCGTCCCTAGATTCCTCAAGTCTCAATCATACCTTTTTAACCATTCGTCACTTGTCATCTCATAACTGTTGGGACTTATCCCAACACGTCACAAACTCCACTGGATCCTATCCAGTCCATGACTCAGCCACCACGGAGTCACAGATGCCAATCATATGTCCATCATGACAGATTCACAACCCAACTCGTGGCTCATTGTCATCACAATCACTGACACCTGCACCAGCGCTAGTATCACCGACACTTGCCTTAACACACAGGCATCCACACAAGCACACGAACGTCCACACTAGCACACGAACATCCACGCTAGCACACTGTGTGCAAAGTTGATACCCTGGATCTTCGTTCACACTGAACGACGATCCCGTATCACCACTCGTACCCCACGACTATGGGTACCTCCAATTTGACCATCCGTACATCAGGAAAATGAACGTCCCCTGATCCTCAAGTGTTAAACCCACACTAAATACCCTCGATAGCCAGTCATCTCGACATAACTGTCGACCAACAGTCATCGCTTGTCAAGATCCGTATCCGCACATCACACTACCATTCGATCCCACACGGAAATCTACATCATATATCGTAACCGTATCCGTGGATCGAATCCCATAATTCTGACTAGACTCACTTGAGTCATCCATATGGTCATCCACGACCTCAGCCGCTCGTCGCAGCACACGTTCCCATTTAAAGCTCACTTTTCCAGCCCATCAATTATAAGTTAGGGTTCCAAAATCACACCCTAGGGTCCCACCGAACCCAACTGCCTTCTGCAGTAAAATCCACAATCTGACCGACTCTGCGGTCCTGACATCGCATAGACGTCAAATCCAATCCAATCGTCAACTCAACGTGGGTACCATCGTGGGTTCCACCACGAAGGTCATCGGCTAACTCCGATGCACCAACATCTCTTACCCTAGCCATCACCACCAGGGTCCACATTTTAGACCATTACTCCACTGAGTTTCGCATTTCCATATCATTATCCAAATGGGGTTCCCTGAACCCGGCTGTGCCCAGCAGCACAACAATCCATCATCACATGACCAAACCGACCGTCCCACATTACCAGTTAATCGTATACAACCCCACTTGGGTCGAATCACGTTAACACACGGCGTATCGGGCCAAACACACCTTATCCACTACTCAAACCCAAAACTATCAATCAGATTGACAACGGAACTGCAGCCCAAAGAGACATCACACCCTCGACCTTCGCGCACAAAAGAGAAAAACCTGCTCTGATACCACTTGACACGACCCATCCCAATCCCCGGGGATTACCGTGGAATGTGTCATGCTCCCGACTGACCAGAGGTGTCAGACAAGGATAACCTGTTGCCACTGCCCAAACGGGCTTCCAGAGTACGCAAGGATCGATGGAGGAGGTGTGCGATGTCACAGACACTGCTGCAGTCGCATCCGGAATCAACCTGAAGGGCATTTAAAAACCAAAAGCTGTGAGTGGACGAAAATAAACAAGTCCGTATAAAAAATTTATAAGACATTTATGCCCCCTAGTAAAAGCATATGCATGCACCAAAAACCAATTTTCACATATTTATTTAAAAATAACCATTAGGGCCATAGCCCGGAAACCAAAGCATAGTTTCAAATTCCAAAAGTCAATCCAAGAGTTATTTCATAAATCCAGTAATATACATTTATTATTTTTCCATCTCCGGCATCCCCGATGCCTAGCGTCCCTGACGCTTGACGTCCCTGACGTCATATCTCACGGTATTAAGCAACGCGTGCTACCCGGGGTCTCACCGGGTCCATATCTCTGACATCCCGATGTCTGACGTTCTTGACGTCTAATGATCCTGCTCCTGGATCACTATACGGTCCGGCTGCTCCGTACAATGACCCCTCGCAGACAATGCACAGTGACTTCTCCAGTGTCCCCGACACTTGGAGGAGACCAATATATATCCTCGTATCGAGATGGTTTTATGGAACACATTTTATTATTCATTTCCAACATATCACAAGGGCCCTGCCCCGAATTTCCATAAAACCGTCATAAGTCCAAATAGTTGATTATCAAATCCGAAATCATTTATTCAATTCCATTTTAGGGTCCCCGACCCGAAATCACGTATATAAATCAGCTGGGCCCCTGGCCCCGATCTCATAAGTCAACTGGCCCGATTTCTCAGATCAACTGAGCCCCTGGCCCGATTTCTTAAATCAATTGGCCCCTGGCCCGAATTCACTTTATCAAATCCGTAACCGTTTCATGAAATCCTATCCGAACCACAATTATGGAAATCAATGCAAATCTAGAAAAACTTCGATTTACGTGCAAACACGTAAATCACCTCGAAATGCGTGAAATCATATAAATTCACCGATATCCAAAATAAACCATAAAATCACAATTATAACAATCATGAAACAGTTATGCATGCATCGAATTTATAAAACTAATGTCCACTCACAGACCGTTTAACCGAGCGTCTTGATACACGTGCCATAGGCCTTCCCGGGCCACACCACTATCACCGGGACTCCCAATCTTGTTCAAATCACATTAGAGGGTCACTAACCTCTTCATTAACATCTTATTCAAGTCCCGTAATTTTCTCGAATCTTTAAGTATTTTTAAACTGGATTTAAAACCTTCGGACATCCCGAACAATATCGAAACGGGGTCCGATTGACACGAAACCAACGCTAAAATGTTCGTTACATTAAATAGGACAAAATTCATGTTGACCTCACCTCAAGATTCGTGCCCACGCGCCGTCACGCGCCGCCGTGAGTGGCTGCGCGTGAAAGCCACACGCCTGCTACAGTGACTGCTATAGTCACCGTCTTCACCCGTATGACTGGTAAACGGGTCTGATTACCCGCGATCTGACCCGGCCAGAAACCTGTCAATTCCCACTTAATTTCATTAATTGAAACAGACAAAAGGATCGTCTTGTGTCTAATTATGGTTCTGTAAACTTAATTACACCCATAAATCCTTAATCCAACAATTCTCTCGAATTCAAACTCACGGTCATAACATTCGAAACTCACACAATTCATCCTGGTTTTCAAATTAAAAGATACAGAAGCTTCGTATGACCTAACCAATCATTAATCCGTAACTAATTTCAGGAATTCTTACCCGTAGATGGTCGCCCTCAAGCTCCAAATTTCCCAGAAACTGGAACCTGCGTTCATGGCCAAACCGTGATCGATACCCTTGCCAATCGATACGGTTGAGTTCGTAATGAACCCAGAAGAGTATTACAGCCCTTGGTTTCATCCAAAACGCCACACATTTTAAATTCTGATTTTCCCTCTATTTTTCAGATTTCTCCAATCTCTGTTTTCTCTCCAATTCGACAATCCTCACTTGCCCAGAATGAATCCTCACGACTCACTCACCATTCTTTTAATCCAATTCAGCCGTTTAAAGCACCCCAAATCATTCCTCAGGGACGTCAGGGAGATACGTGAGATATGACGTGAGATATGACGTCAGGGACGTCAAGCGTTAGGGACGTCAAGCACCCCAAATCATTCCTCAGGGACGTCAGGGAGATACGTGAGATATGACGTGAGCTTCTGGGATCAAAGACACTCACTGCAACAAAAACGAAGAGAATTGCTGTCGAATTGAGGAAGAACAGAAGCTTCCATGGCTGCCGAAAATCGAGCTTGAGTTCAGTTAGTTAGAGGTAAGATTGTATGAAATTGATCTTGTATAAATGTTCCTTACACTCTCACGATGCTAACTATGTGAATTGATTGGAAAATCAGGGACGGAATCGTGAAACCCGAATAGGAGACCCGTCGAAGTTTGATCGTGAGTCGTGAAGTTGTAGACCTTAATTGAGGTAATTAAACTCACAAAACTGAAATGAAGTTGGATTAGATGGGATCAGTTGAAAGAACGGATCGATTTGAGGTCGAATTGACTGAGATTGCATCGGGTTCTATCGCGGGTATTTCAACCCGTTTATCAGACAAACGGGTGAGAACGAAGCACTGTAGCAGTACTGTGCTACGCGCGTGACTTTCACGAGCAGCCGCTTGCGGCGGCGCGTGGAGGGGATTCCGGCGAAGTGATCAACATGAAACTTGATGTTCTCGATGATACGAACCTATCCGCGTTGGTTTCGGGTCAATCAGATATGGTTTCAGAGTAGTTCCGAGTACCCGACACGTTTAATTGATATTAAAATAATATTATAAAATTTTGAAAAATTAAGGGATTCTTATATGAGGATCATATAATAGTCTAGTAACCTTAAATCACTTTGTTTAACAGGCTGGAATATTCCTGGGACGTCGGAGGAAAACGAACAGCTCGAGGCTGAACAATCGGGACGGTGTGTGTGAGTGGACTTTTGGTTTTCTAACCGTGATGCATGCATATATGATTTAAAATGATTTATTATATGATTTTATATGCTTTGGAATGATTGATGTTTCGATCCGGTGATTTCTCGATTTTCTCGATTTCATGATTATTATATTATATTTTGGCACGATTTTCGAGAAATGATAAAATTGATGTTTTTGGGCTAGGCCCGGATTGAAACTGATGTTTTGACTCGGGTTATGAGTAAGGGAATTAAAAAATGATATTTGGACTCGGATTATGAGTCAGTGATTGATTTTATGGATTTACGTGATCGTGACAACTCGAGTTTGCGGTTGCACGGATTTGCGTGAAAATGATATTTTGGGCTTGAGACCCAATGGAATTGTGATTTTGATTGGATTTGTGTTTCCATGTGATTATATGCTGATATTAATGATTTGCGAATTTATAATGTAAATCGGGACTTCGGCTTTTCCGGATTTGAGGACACTATATTTTGGGGCTGCGACTCTATGTTGTTAAATGATTTTGATTTCAATGCACCTGTTTTTCACTGGTTTTTGTGATGATGATATGTTGCGGATATTTAGGGCTTTCGGGTGAAAATATGTTTTTCCCCGGAGTGCACCATGGAGATAACGCTCGCCTTCGGGATGGAAGTGTTTATCCCGAAGAGGTCATGTAGTACGATCTTTGTCGAGCAGCCGAGGGAGGCTCGACTCAGATCAGATGTGCTGGATATACATAGATCGGTAAGTGATGTATTCACTAGATCTGGATTGCCGGCTGGTGATGTGTTCACAGCGGCGGATGCTCGGATTTTGAGCGGTCCTTGAGTCTATTTATTTGCACGCGTTGCAGGGATAAACGTGACTCTAAGCAACAAGATATGGAAATAAGTCCCGTGGTTTTGTGGAAATTGTTTTGATTGGTCCACTGAACATATTCGATTGATTTCTTACTATTACTCGTGTTTTATGATATGCATGCATGTTTGTGAAAACTGGAGGGTAAGAAATGTGTTTTGGTAAATGTATTTATCAAACTTTATTTTGTCCACTCACACTTTTACTGTTTTATGTACCCTCCAGGCCAGTGCACAGGTACGAGGGCTAGAAACGAGGAAAGCGAGGCAAAAGAATAAATAGACCGTTGCGCACTCAGACACTCTACAGAGTAGGAATTTGACCTCTATCTGTAATAGTACCTATGCTCTGTATTGTCTTTGACTAGTCAAACTTGTGACGTCATTGGTCTGTAAAACTTAACTATCCCTTGTCTGACAATATTTTCGGGATTTGTTGTTTGGTGTATGTGACACGACCCATCCCAATCCCCCGGGATTACCATGGAATGTGTCATGCTCCCGTCTGACAAGAGGTGTCAGCCAAGGGATAACCTGTTGCCATTGCCCAACCGGGCTTCCAGAGTGCGTAAGGATCGATGGAGGAGGTGTATGATGTCCCAGTCTTTGCTGCAGTCGCATCCGAAATCAACCTGAAGGGCATTAAAAACAAAAGCTGTGAGTGGACGAAAATAAACGAGTCTGTTTAAAACATTTATAAGACCTTTATGCCCCCCAGTTAAAGCATATGCATGCACCATCATTTAAAATCATATATCATATAATATGAACCATAAACATAATTTTAGCCACTGCACCATACACTCCAATCCGACATCCCTGATGTCTGACGTCCCTAACGTCAATAAGGTCACAATCACAAGGCTACGCGTGTCACCCGGGTCTCAATTTCCGAGTTCAATCCCCGAACCCCGTTCGGGTACAGCATCCCGATGCTTAGCGTCATAGACGCTGGACGTACTAGACGCCCGTGACCTCTCCGTGGTACCTCATCTGGAGGAGACAATATAATATGGAAGGATCTATACAGTGCAGTACTAAATACATTTTATTGATATCCACATGCAAAACATATATGTATACATAGATAAAATCCAAACCAATCTTTAAGTTTCATCAGACGGGTCTCAAGCCCAAATACTGTGAAACGTGCCATAATCATAATTTCAGTATCATCAAAACCATTATAAGTCCAAATAGTTGATTTAAATCCAAAATCATTTATTCGATTCCATTTAGGGTCCCCGACCCGAATCACATGTATAAATCAACTGGGCCCCTGGCCCGATTTCATAAGTTAACTGGCCCCTGGCCCGAATTCATAAGTCCACTGGGCCCCCGACCCGAATTCACAAGTTAACTGGGCCCCTGGCCCGATTCACAAGTTAACTGGGCCCCTGGCCCGATTCACAAGTTAACTGGGCCCTGGTCCGATTTTACTTTATCAAGTCCGTAACCGTTTCATGAAATCATATCCAACCACATTTATGGAAATCGGTGCAAATCCAGAAAACCTCGGTTTACGTGCAAATACGTAAATCACCTCGAAATGCGTGAAATCATTTAAATTCACCGATATCCAAAGTAAATCATTTAATCATAATTATAAAAATCATGAAACAGTTATGCATGCATCGAATTTATAAAACCAATGTCCACTCACAGACCGTTTAATCGAGCGCCTCGATACGCGTGCCATAGGCATTCCCGGGCCACACCACTATCACCGGGACTCCCAATCCTGTCCAAATCACATTAGAGGATTACTAACCTCATCATTAACATCCTATTCAAGTCCCGTAATTTTCCCGAATTTTTATGTATTTTTAAACTGGATTTAAAACCTTCGGACATCCCGAACAATATCGAAACGGGATCCGATCGACACGAAACCAATCCCAAAATGTTCGTTACATTAAATAGGACAGAAGTCATGTTGACCTCACCTCGAGATTCGTGCCCACGCGCCGCCGTGAGTGGCTGCGCGTGAAACCCACGCGCCTGCTACAGTGTCACCAGCCTAACCAGTATGTCTGGTAAACGGGTCCAATTACCCGCGAGATGACCCGGTTCAATGTCCATCAATTCAGCCTTAATTCCTTCAATTGATCATTCAGTTAGCTTCGTTATTAGTTCAATTACAGGTCTGTAACATCAATTACACGATCACTTACCCAAATTCCCACGATTCGATGATGAACACCAAGAACACTCCGAACACTGTTCATTCATGGAATTCCTTCAATGGCTGCAGGTTTCTTCCAATTGATGCATCCAGAAGCATCACTGGACCATGAGAGACAGTTCCCCTTCATCAATTGCATCAATCGAAGCCTCAAACGCCAAGACTCAAGCTCGATAGCCGCACACTGTGCAACCATGGAGCTTCATCAATCTCCAACGTTTTCCTTCAATTGATCTTTCCAGAAGCATCGTGGGATCCTCAGGAACACAATCCCCACATCAAATCCGTCGTTTAAAAACTCCAAGATCACGACTCAACCTCGATTTTCTTCCTCTGTCACCAAGCTCGTTCAGAGCCAAAACGGCACCAATTCTTCTCGTTTCTTCGACAATTATGATCGTGGCACTCCCAGAAAGCTGAAAGTAATCACCAATTCGATCCTCACGGCTCAATTCCTCCATTTCGAATTTCCCTCCCAAAAACCAAATTTCCGATTCTGTCTCGCTCACTCAATCAATCCCCCGTGTAATCCCAGTTGAGTTAGTCTCTGAATTCTCTCCAATTTTCACTCTCAAGTTCGGTTGATAGGGAGGAGATTAAGGATGGAAAGAATTGGGATTTTGGTTGTACACGGCTAAGAAAACAGAGAGGATTAATGGAGGGAATTAAAAATAATTAGGATTAATTAATTAATAAAACATAATAATTAGGTCTCCCCCAAAAACATGGAATCTGGTTTTATGCCTGAAATTAAGGGATGAGTGACACTTGTCACTCATCCGAGTGTGTCCAGTCACCAGGTACTGTTCATATTAAAAAATTTATTTTAATCTCGGTTCGTTCGGTTAATCGAGTCCGATTCTGTGACCATAACTTCGTCGTCGAATCTCCGATTTCGGCATGCCGCCTGTCGTTGGATTCGTATCGACGAAACCTACGTAACGGTCCTTGGCCCTCGTCCATTGGACTTCCCGGGTCAAAAGTCAACATTTGGCCCCATTTAAGTCAAATTACGAAAATGCCCTTGGGCTTCCGTACATCATAACTCCTTCCATGAACGTCGGAATCGAACGTGCCACCTGTCTATGAACTCGTGACGTCCCGAACTACGTCACGGTCATCGGTCAAAGTCCGTTTGACCATCCGAATTAAAAGTCAACGTTTTGCCCACGCCCAGGGGCAAAACGGTCATTTTGCACAATTCGTCCGAAATTACTCAACTAATCCCAGATTAGTAAATCACAATTAAATATTATTAAATCCCGATATTCGGGACGGGTCGTTACAGTATGTATATAAGTTTGGTTACTTTCGATAATTTTTAGTTATTGTCAGACGGGAGCAGGATTCATCACGACTATCGATGGATAATCGGGATGGGTCTTGTCAAAGTCCGATTTGATTATCAATTTTTCATTACATCCCTACGAGTATTAGGAGGAATCCCCCTAGGTCCGAAGAAGATTAGTCAAAGAAAACGTTATTTGAAGGACATTCTTTTTTTGGAGAGAGCGGCCAAGAATTATGTGTTTACAATAGGAGTAAGCGAATAATTGGATTGACAAAACTAAATTAAGAATAATCCACTCAAACTCTATCAACTTCAATATGAGTATTTATTGGGCTGGGTGGGTTGATGTCCTATTCCGATTAAATCTACCTACTCTCTACCCGAACTTTAACCGACTTAACATAATATAACTTTAGAGCAAATTATAGTTTACTATCTTGTGATTTATACTGGATAATAAGATTACATATATACTTTAAAATGTTTCACTTTACTACTCTATACTTTTAAAAACGTTTCAATTGAAATCGTCCGTCACATTTTCCATTTTATCTCTAGTTGTGCTGATGTGGAGTTTTTGGGTCACACCAATTAACCATTTTTAATTCATTTTATGTTAATGACGAGATTGCCTTGTCTCACCCATTTCTCTATCTCAGTCGCTGAGGCTTAATATGTTTGGATTATCGGATTGTGGATGTTTTGAAGGGATGTCTCAACAAACAATTTTGCAATGCAATTATCTGCAAAGCTTGAAATCAACTCCATAGAAGAGATCATCACCTGATTGAATTTTGAAGAATGCAATTTACGAACATGGATGCATGTGGTGCAGATCCGTCATTTCCCCCACAAATCTCCCTACCTCAACCATCGCCTACCTCAAAGGACTTCATAGCTCTAGCTTCCCCCATCTAGAAAAATGACGAGGAGACCTCCTCCCCTCCTCCGTCACAACTTCCCTTGTCATGATTCGTGATTCGTGACCCGTCAACCGCTGCATCCCCCGCAAACTCAGACTATGTGGTCTTCATCCGCAATCGCCTTCTGAAACTAGCTCCTAGGGCATACATCAAGAAACATACTTGATATTCCATTTGAGTGGTTCTCCATTGCAACTTCTTCTCTCTTTTCCAATAACTTCCCAAACGCTAATGAATTACGATCCTTCTTTTTCCTTTTCTTTGATTTCTTCTGCTTATTTACCATGAAAAGAAAACCTCGATGAACATCATCAAGGGTAATCTCGTTTATTAACATAAAATGAATTTTAAAAAATGGTTAATTGGTATGACACAAACACTTAACATCAATATTTAACTAGAGATAAAACCGAAAATGTTACGAACATTACGAGTGTAACGTTTTAAAAAATACAGGATAGTAAAATAAAATATTTTAAATTATAGATGTAATACTGTTATTTGATGAAATCATATGGTAATAAAGTATAATTTACCTATAATTTTATATTGCAACTTCGTTCAAAACCATATTAATTATAATGATGCGAGTCTAGATAATTATTAATCGACAAACAATGTAATTGCAAAACGTTTAAAGGCTTTCAAGCCTACGTACGTTGATTGATCATAACTATTTTTTACTTATTTACATAAAATATGTATTTTTTTAATAAATAAAATTCACTTAATATCATTGAAAATTAATTAAAAAAGATTTATTCTAGTAAAAATCTAATCCACTTTATTTTTAATTCTTGAGTTCGTGCCTGAACTCGAGTCCACCCAATTCCAACTCGAAATTTGTAGAAATCCATATTAATACGCACTTCCATACACTCAAGGTAACTCGAACTTGAATTGTGCAAGTTGAGTTTTGGATTAATATCTTTCAATTCGCCCTATTTGCCCGAGTTACAGTTTTTACACGGGAAGATATGTGCAAATAATTATATAATATGATATTTGATTTTAGATATAAAAAAATGTGGACTTCTTTGTGTTTTGGAAAGTATAATACTATAATGTAATCCACTTTATAATATCATTGGATCTAAAAGGATGTTGTCATACATATAAGGAATGAATTCTTCCATCAGTGGTGGACTGAATGAACTCAAATTTCTCGGTCTAGTGTGGAAGTTTTCGATATATGGTGGACCGTGGAAGGCCTTTGGAGCTAGCCAGCCGGTACTACCGTACCGAAAGTGCCTAATATATCCGAGTAAATTTAAAGTCATTGCACATTTGATCCAAGTGTTTTTGCTCTAAATGAATAGGATTTGAAACACCGGGAATTCTTCCATCCTTCGTCTGACTCGAGGTTCCCGAACTTCCAATTTCTGTTTGTTTCTTGCTCATTTCTGTAACTTGACTAAGGGACCTCGCCGTTGTCACCATTCGGTGCGCACGTTTTTCCGTCGCCGACTAAGGTATTTCCGTGACCCTCTTTGTTTTTCAAATCACATGGCTTTCTTTCATCGTAAGTTTTGATTTTCCTGCTTAAACATTCGAATTTAATTCTTGTTATTGATAATGGAATTCGTTACAAACCTTTTCTTCGGTATGCCTCAAGAAATTGATTGGAGATGTGATCGAAACAAAATCCTAATTTTCCTTGGGGCGTTTTAATCGGCCATTTTGTTTGATTAATATGTTTTTAGGGTTCTAATGGAGATCATGTGTTTGTATGTTGAATTTGCATCATCCAAATTGGGTTTTCTGTTAGTGGAAATTATCATCATGTAATTTAGCAGCTTCTTGTGCAATTGGGTTCAACAGGCATTGGAGCAATTTCAATTGGTAGTATGTTTAGGGGCTTTAATTCTGTTGAGGGCATGTGGAATGGAATTTGATCGCCATCCTTAGGGCCAGATTCTGCTGACCTGGATCTTGTGATGTGTTGGTATGGAGTGTGAATTTTGTGTAAAAAATGTGTGCACCATGAATTTTGTGTAAAAGATGTGTGCACTGTGAATTTTGTGTAAAAGACGTGTGCGCTAGTAGAATATTGACTTAACCATTGAATAGTTCTTGAATTCATTTTATGAGTTGATGTTGTGGTTGAAGCTTTGTTTACATCATCATAAGATCAATTATGTGTGAAATTCTTTGTTCGGCTTAAAATAAGTTAATTATATTTTAAGGTACTGCTTCAAATTATGGTCGATGACAGAAGTACTTGTAAGTTCAGCTATCCGACGTCAAAACTAACGGTGGGCAATCATTAAGGCAACATCTTCACCAATTCAGTTTGAAATAAAAGACAGCACTTATAAAAGCCAAATCAGACCAGCTGGGCCAAACACGAACTCTAGGGTTTCCAATGGCTATCTATCCGTACAGATCAAGGTCTTAATTAAACACTGCAAGGTTCATATTCTGTTTGATTTTGTATGGTGTTAATAGATTATTGGCTGTTTTTCAGGGACGATCTCAGCACAAGATCAGCTGCTAGCTCAGATGAAATCCAGTTGAGGATTGATCTGATGAACACCGACTTGGATGAAGATATCACTGGTTTCCATTCCCAAGTGAGTTGATTGAAAAATGTATGCACTCCGATTCTCTTTTTCTTTTTTATGTTTTTCGTTGATACTATCTTGGTTGTCTCAGTCATTGTTTGTAATGCTCAATGTTTTAATAATGGTCCAAATTATATTGGTAATACTTAACATCTTACTTAGGTGCGGCACTTTCACTCTGTATTGCTATTAGCTGAATGATGTAATGGTTTACTTGAGCCATTTGTTTCACATTTGAGTTATTAGTCTTTATTATTCGATTGCTTTGCAACTTTTGTTGTCATGAATTTACTGGTGCGTTCTAAATGACAATGTTAAGCAGTTATCATAGGGTAATATCCTTTGTTATGTATAAACTTTTTTCTTCTTTATAGTTCCTTTATGCCGAGGGGGTTTCATTGACATGTATTACATTTTAAGTCTTGAATCTACCCTATTGCTACAGTGTTTGATGTTATATTTGTTTTTTTTCTTTCTTAAAAGTAATCTATCAGGAACATTTATTGGTATGGAAACTTGTTTCAGAATACAGTACTGTTTCATCTTTATTGGTTTTTTTTTTAGGAGACTGGTTGTTTTGTTGGGGCCGGTGGTTTGCATTGTATGTTTTTGCTTGGTTATGGATATGTAAAGGAGCTAGTTGCTAAAAGCTTTTCAAGAAAATATATTTGCAGACACAGGCTTTAGATTTTGTGTCTAATACAACTGTTTGAGTTTGCTTGTTCAAATCATAATGCTTTTGGAATTTCATGTTTGCCTCCGTGAACTTTATATTTTGTCCGTAGCCTTATTATGAGTCACACCTTGTAAGAGTGATTGCAGCAATTTGATCACAACATAACTGTAGATAGACTTTAATGTTGTTCTCTTGTTCTAGTGCAGATAGCTTCTGAGATAAATGGGGAAGCAAAATTCCAGAATGAATTTCTCAATCAGCTGGTATACCGTACACTCTAGACATTGTTGGTTGCATTATTATCTTTATTTTCAACTATATGCAATGGATGGAAGGATTACTATTATAGTTGACATTCAAGAGATTATGTTAGGAATGACAGATATACTGCTTGATTACAAAAATTTCCTGTAAAGTAAAAAAAATTGCTAAATGAAAACATGGAATGAAAATGTTCCTCAAGGGTGGGACACAAGTATTGTTCTTTTAGAAGATGTATGCCATGTCTTTTATTCCAAATAATCTCAACCGTTGTAAATGTAAAACATAGAAGGTTCAGGCTATATTGTGGTGAGAGAAGGTTGGGTAAATGAGTAATAATTAGGATAAGCCTTTAAGGTTTCAATTTTCTTGGGATTTTTTATTCTTTTTTGCGACAACAATAAACAACAGCATACATATGGTACAAATATACAACCCCACTCACAGTTGGAAGGAAAAATATGGATGGGTAGAAGAGAAATTAAAGCACCCAGTAGGTTGAATTCGTATGTTGCTTGTAAACCCTCTTCCTGGCATGTTCCCTTATTAAAAAAATTTGTGTGTGTGTTGGAGAGCACATCTTTCTGAAACATACATCTGTCTGTGGTTCGTTGCTGCATATGACGTTGATAAAAGGTCAAGCAGGGTTGAAGAACAATGTCAGGAGATTGAACAAGAGCATTGTCCGAAGTGGATCAAATCATGTCATCCATGTATTGGTTTTTGCCTAATTTGTTCCTTTCTGGTGTACTTTTTGTCCAAAATGTTCAAATGAAGATCTTAAATCTACATCGGGCATTCCAAACATCTTCTGTTAAAGGCTAAAGCAGGTTACATTGTAAGCCATCCACATCTTCTGTATTGCAAAACTAGTTGAACATCTTGACAATCTTGGTTGACGTGTATCAAAACGTTGTGCTAAATGATCTATATATGTAAGAAAGATACTATTTGTCATTGTGAAAAATTCCCAATATTCTTGTCAACAGCAGGATATGAGATCTCTATGATCTTGAGTTTCTGTACTTTTTCGAATGAAACTTTGCGATTCTTGTCATAAGTGTTTGTTACAGGTATATACATATATGCTAAACAAGTAGTGCCTTTTGGGATTGTCACTATTTTTTTTTTTGGCTCGAATTGGTATATGATTGATCATTTTGGCTGATAAGCACCGGCAAACATTTGGATTTCTCTGTGAACTTTCGATTTTTCGTTCTATCTTGCTTGCTCTTGTTTGTTTGAGGACAGTTCTTGCCCACTCTGCAAAGATGGTTTCGTTGTGACAGACCTGGCCGTCTTTGTAAAACAAGAAGCATTCCAGTTGTTTTGTAGGGTCTAGACATTGTCTTTTGGCGTGGGCATCCCGCCAAGCCCCGCGGTGCTTCATGCTGGAAAGATCTGCCATCCAGTGGTGAGCATACTGGCCTACCCCGGCGTCCTCCAGCCACCCTTTGGGGAAGATTTCCATGACGCTGCTGTTTCTATCCATGAAGAGCATGTTTGTCGGCTGAGCTCCATGTGGGGATGCAAGGATGTCTGTTGCTCATTAGCGTAACCTGTTTAACACCACCAGGTACGACAAAATCATATGATTACTAAGGTCAGACAGTTCCAATGCTAGCGTATGAGCATATGAGCAGGCGATGCATTTCTAGCGTAGCCGTCGATGAGTGTGGGGTTCATAATGCATCTAGTGCCTACACACAACTAGCTAGTGTGTAAGCACGCGATACATTTCAAGTTGTTGATTAGTAGGGGACTCAAAAAGCAGATTGAAATGCATTGCAAGTTCACGCACAACTGGCTGCGGCTGCGTATGGGCATGCGATGCATTTGAAGTTATTGAAAGTGGATGAAAATGCAATGCGCGTCACCCACACTCGACGAATATTAGGTTTTAAAATTTCCAGAATCAAACCAAGAAGTCAGTAACAATTTGATCAAAAAAAAAAAAAAAAGTCAGTAACAAAAGGGAATATGTCGCGCTTAAAATCATTCCACGACATAATGACATGTGATGCACCTCAGGTCATTTATGATTGTGCGATCCACAGAGCAGCTTAAAATTTATCACGTGCCTACGCATGTACAATTGGCTAACTATCTGTACACAATGCTTTCCACTTTCCAGCCGCTGATGAGCATGATACCCACATGGCGGCTCAAAATCCATCACGTGCCTACACGTGTGCTAAACTTACTGCTAGAAATAGCTGTCATCGACCTTAGCTCTCCTACGAGTGTGCCTTTTAGTCAACTAAACATGTTTGGCTCCTGAGGGAAAAATAAAGAAAGAAGAAAACAAACCTGATCACAGAAATTGAGCTCTTCAGACTGAACTACCTTTAACAGACATATCCACCATTGCACTCCCTTGAGAACACAGTAATCACAGCCGTCGGATCCTTGAATGATCTTGATCCTCTCCTCATCAACAAAGTCAACCTTATGATTGGCTCCTTTCTCACATTGACATTGACCTCTCTGCCCCTACCTTTAGTGTTTATGCCACAAAACTCTCTTGCCTTGCATCTCAACAAATCAGACACCTCAAGCTTCCTCTCCTTCCCCATTTTCCCAACATTGTGCCTCATCACAACAGCCTTCTCAAAACAGTAAGGCCCTTGATCATCTCCTTTCCCCAATTCTTCGACCGAAACCTGCCCGAAATTCTCTTCCATCACCCTCTGAATCCACAACCCCATTTTGGCCCTGACCCTAAGTTCTCCCCAATGAAAAAGCACCAATCTTTGTGGCTTCAAGCATCCATTTTTCATAGACCAACCCACGAAAGGCATCATGGCAGTTAGCCCATGCCACGAGTTTTGGTAATCATAAAAAGTATCAGACACAAACGTCAAGCCTTTAAAAAATGTGGTTGATTTTGGTAGGCCCTCGGGCCATGCCAAGGCATATGAGTTTTTGGTGCCGTCTTTTTTGTCATTGCCTTTGATGCAAAGTAGCCTCCCCTTTGATGCTTCTGAAGGGAAGTAGAGATATTCGGATTCCCCATTTTCATATGCGTCTCTCAAAGAGCTCATGAACCATGCGTGACCATCCATGGGATTCTTGGCAAAGCTCATGTCTTTGAGAGGAAGAAATGTGACCGAATCGCAAAGCTTCGTGTTGTGTTACGATCCTCTCCATTTCTTGAGGAAATCCCATAAAGCCGGAGAGGTTTGGGAATGAAATAGGATGAGAATGGGAAAGAGTGACCAGAGGGAAATTATGATGAGAAGGGTGGAGTGAGTAAAGGCCTTCTTTTTGAGGAATACTATCGCTTTACTACTTTGGATTTCCATTGTTTTGTTCAAGGTGGAGTGGCTAGCAAGGGGAAGAAGATTGAGGAATAAGGATTATGAATGTTGAATCCAAATTTGGCCTCATCGAGATTGAGATTTGGGATTATAACTGGGAGTCAACGTTAGAGATGCATACTTGCAGACAATCATGTGCTTATAATCTTATATTAATGGATGAGGATGATATATATACGTATATTAATCTCAATCAGGTGCTTATAATCTTACATTAATGGATGAGGTCCTGAGGATGATATATATATATATACATATATTACTCTTGTCATTGTAAGTATGTCTTGACTTCTCGCATATTCCATGAGAATTGATCATTTGGGATGCTCTTGGTTTTAATTGTCATCTTAGAGGGTTTCTCTGGTTCCACTCACGTATTCAAATTTCAAACTTCAAACCTATATTATTCTAATTTATTTTTTCTCTATCCGTCATCACTTGAATTAATCACAAAAGAAAATTTTCAATATGATTACGTGGTCTTAATGCCAGTCGAAATAAGATACATATTATACTGTTGATTGTTGAAGCTTATAAAGTAAGAATTTTGAAAATTATGGTATTAATGCTGATAACACGGTGACGTGGTCTTTCACATCAGTCGAGTTAATTATTTTCTGATCTCGAAATTCTAACCTACAGTTTTTCTCTTCCTAATCCCAGAGAAAAAGTGAACTAAGGGGAGTTGGGAGAGAGTATCTTCTTCCTTCATCCACTAGTTCCTCTTTTTATTTAGGCTAGTAATAAGATTACATTTGTGGTGACTATATCAACTGAGTTATGTTCAGATTTAAATTCACTGTCATATTATTTTGTTATTCTTTCAACTCATCCCCTTACCTAAAAATATTCCTTTAAAATTTATTGTTTCCCTAAATCTTGTTCTACATGTTGTTGGAGGTAGTTTGTTTATGGTTATATGTGTCATTAGAATTTTGGTTGTTTTAAGCTTTGTGGGTTTGATTTGTAATTTTGAATAATTTTAGTGATGTAGGTTCGTTAGTTGTTAGTGCGGTGATTAGAAGACCTTGATGTGAGTGGAACTGCTATAAGAGAATCACCTTCCTCCATTGGTCGTCTAAAAAATCTTATAAGATTATCTCTCCCTTCCCAGCCATTGCTAAAAATAAGCCCAACTCCTACAATTTTGTGGCTGGCTTCTCTATCAGATTTTCGTTCTTTAGAATGTCTGAATCTAAGCAACTGCAGTCTTTACGAAGAGGAAATTCCCGATTTTCCATTGAATGCAGCCGCTTGTCTTCATTATATCAATTAAATCTAAGTGGAAATGCATTTGTTAGCCTACTAAGGAGCATTTGCCAACTTTCCTGGACTTGGAATTCCCTCCGTTAAGTGGAGAGGAATTTGATGGGTTATTCCCCCCATTAAGTGGGGGAGAATTTGATGGGTTAATCCCTTCATTAAGTGGAGGAGAATTATTATGATGTTTGGAGTTCCCCAAATGAAGATTTTTGATATCCCAATGCACATGTTATGGTTTATGCATGAATGTGATTTTGAGTAGGTTCATTCATGTGCTTGAAAACAAAAAAGACTTTTGATCTCCCATCTTATTGTTGGAGATTACTATGTTCATGGGAGTTACCATGAGATTACTTTGAGCTAACTCTTATGCATGACTATGCATTGATGACTTCCTTCCATCCATCCCTATATAAAGGACAGGGATTGAGCATTCTCAATCATAGTTCAAGCAACAAGTTATCCACCAAAAGTGAGAGTGAGAAGAGAGTTCTTCCTTGTGTGAGAAATATAGAGATAGCCTCCTTTGTGAGAAAAAAGAGAAAGTGAGATCCTCTTGAGTGAATCCAAGAGAGAGTTGTGAATCCACCATTGAGTGAGATTGTACTTGTAATCCCATTATTCATAGTGAAAACTTTTGGAGCTGCTGTCTGCGGATGTAGGCACACTGCCGAACCTCGTTAAATTTCGGTGTTCTCTTTTACCTTTTTATTTCTGCTTTATTTCTGTCAATTTATTTTCTCAATTTATTTTGAGGGTGAGAAAAGTTTGATCTGGGTGATTATAATTATCTATTTGATTTGTGCATCATTTCCAACAAGTGGTATCAGTGCTACACAAGCTCGACGTTCGTGATGGCAGAATCGTCGAACTCATCATCCTCAACAATGATCAAACTCATTTCTTCAAACTATTCGATATGGAGATCACGGATGAAGGACATCCTCTATTGCAAGAATTTGTACGAGATATTATTGTGCAATGGAGAGAAACCAGAAGAGAAATCTGACCAAGATTAGATCATTCTAAACCGGAAAGCTATTGGAGAAATCTGTCCATAGATCGACCAAAGTGTTTTTCACCACATTTCAAAGGAGACCGATGCCTTCCAAATACTGAAAAAATTGGCGGCAATGTACGAAAGGGAGACTCCTCAAAATAAAGGTTCGCTTATTCGTCGATTGGTGGACTTGAAGTACAAAGACAGTCGAAGTGTTTATGAACACTTGAGCGATTTCCAAGAATTAGTGAATCAACTATCAACCATGAAGTTGGTACTTGAAGATGAGTTGTTAACACTTTTCCTGCTTAGCTCTCTACCGGATACCTGAAACACACTCGTGGTTTCCCTTAGCAACTCTACTCCTTAAGGTGTTTTTACTCTGCCATTGGTAAAAGATAGTTTATTAAATGAAAAAACAAGGAGGAAAGAACAAGGGATATCAACTGAGTCAGATGCTCTTGTTACAAAGAATCGTAGAAGAAGTTCTCAAAGAAAATCCCACAACCGTGACCGCTCCAGAGGCAAGTTAAGAAACCATTCTAGGGGCACCTACAAGCCAAGGAAGGAGATAAAATGTTACCATTGTGTCCAAAAGGGTCACATGAAGAGAGAATGTAGAAAACTCAAAAATGAGCAAAGAAATGCAGTCAATGAGAAAAATGAAACCAAGGATACAATCGCTACTGCTTCTAAAGGCGATGAGGTCATCATTATTTGTGATGATGGTTTTATTAATCTAACTTCTCAAGATTCAAGTTGGATTGTAGATTATGGCGCATCATTCCATATTACTTCCGGAAAGGATTTCTTCACATCCTACACAAACGGAGATTTCGGAAATGTGAGGATGGGAAATGACAAAATGTCTAAGATTGTGGGAAGAGGAGAAATAGCTTTTGAGACCAACATAGGCTGCCCTTTGGTTCTCAAGAATGTGAGACATGTCCCAGACATGCGTCTCAATTTGATATCTCCTAGCTTGCTAGATGATGAAGGCTACACCAATGTGTTTGGTGGTGTAAAATGGAAGCTCATCAAAGGCTCTTTAATGCTAGTGAGGGGAAATAAGGAGAATACGCTCTATATGACACATGCCAAGATCAACAATCATTATGTTAATGCAGCAGCTAGCCAATCAGATTTAGCGATTGGGCTATGACACATGCGTTTGGGTATATGAGTGAGAAGGAATTGAAAATTCTCGCCAAGAAAGTGGTATTAATAGGATTGAAAGCAGAAAGTACAGCTCTAGATCAATGCACTGATTGTTTGGCTGGAAAACAATATAGAGCTTCATTTCATTATAAAGCTGCACCTAGAAAACCCAATATATTGGATGTTGTTTATTCTGATGTTTGTGGGCCTATGACTACTAACACTCTTAGTGGTGCAAGATACTTTGTTACCTTCATTGATGATCACTCCAGGAAGGTGTGGGCATTTGTAATCAAATCCAAAGATCAAGTCTTTTAAGTGTTCAAGAAGTTCCATGCCACTGATGAACGTGAGACATGCATGACACTTAAGTGTATCCGTTCTGATAATGGTGGAAAGTACATGGGAGACTTCAGAGCCTATTGCAAGAATAATGGGATCAGACATGAAAGATCAATTCCAAAGACCTCTCAACACAATGGGCTGGCAATCGTTGAGCGAATAAAAAGTATGTTATCTCATTCCAAGTTACCAAAGAGTTTTTGGGGTGAAGCATTGATGACTGCAGTGTACTTGATCAATTTATCTCCATCTGCTCCACTGAATGACGATGTTCCAAACAAGTTTGGGAGTGGTAAACATATGTCTTATCAATACTTGAAGGTGTTTGGTTACAGATGACAGGACCCGTCCCAACTGGACGTCAAAAACCGTGCCTGGTCCTGCTCCCGTCTGACAAGTCAACTAAAGGTCCGAAACTACCCTTCAGTGCTTGCCAGACAAGGGATGTTTGCGCGGATTTCTGCTGCTGTCACTGCCTCACGATCAGTCCCGAACGTCGTACCACGGCCTGGAGGGTCACAAAACAGAAAAGGTGTGAGTGGACAAAAATGACCTCTTATAAAAACATTTATCAAAATAATTCTTACCCTCCAGTTTTCACAAACTTGCATGCATATCGTAAAACATGAGTAATAATTCAAGTATGAACAGTGGACCGATAAAATCAAAACATATTTTCCCAAGGTCCATAGAACTCATGTTCACCAAATCAGTTCATGTTATAAACATCAAATCCCGGCTCTCAGGCCAAAACATGTGAAAACATAATCACTGGCCACAAAGACCAAAAACCCGTACTCAATACCAGTACGTTATCACAAACAACATCAATCAGCACTAATCACCAGTGCACAATAAATATATCAATCCAATCAATCCGCACTACTCACAAGTGCATCAAATATCACAAATCACATCTGCACTACTCACAAGTGCACAATCAATCAAACTGCACTACTCACAAGTGCTGCACTACGCGTAGGCCAATATCCAGTCACACTCTCGAGAACAGACACCTCTGGGCTCAACCCCCTCGGGCTCAGTCACCTCTGGGCGAACACATCCCCAGGCTCAGACACCTCCGAGTGGTACATCCAGGCTCAGTCTCATCCGAGAAGCTGACTACCATAGGATCAACTCCGGATCCTACAATCACATCCCCCAAGCTCCGGTCGTCTGGGTAATCCCCCCAAGCACCGACCGTCTGGGAATATCACAATCACAATGAAAACCATCCCGGGAATTACATCCCAAAACATTTCAATCAACTCTTGACTTCATACCAAGTCAAGATCATTCCCAACTGGGTCTCAAAGCCCAAAATACCATTTACACGTATTTATTTAAAATCACCTTTTAATTCAATAAAATATTCCGGAAATCATCATTGACTCACCAACAAAGTCAAAATATCATTTTAGAAATCATTTAAACTCCGGGCCTAGCCCAAAACATCATTTGCACTTCCTCGTAAAACGTGCCCGAAAGACTGATTAAAATAATCATAAATTCCCAATAAATCATTAATTTCACAATTTCACAAGTGACTCCAAATCCGAATCAAAATCACTATTCACTTGGGTTCTCATGCCCAAAATAACATTATCACGCAAATCCATGCGTTGCAACCTCCGTTGCCATTTTCACGTAAATCCACGAAATTGACCCTTGACTCATTCCCGAGTCACCACATCAGTTTTCAATCCATGACTCAATAATTCGAGTCCAACCATTATTTTCAATCAATTTCAATCCCGGACTCACAAACCAAGTCCAAACATCATTTTTACCAAATTTCGTAATTTCTCGGAAATCGCCCAAAAATAATAATATAATAATCATAAAACCGAGAAATTACCGGATTGAAACATAAATCATGCCCAAGCATATCAAATCATATAATAAAGCATTTAAATCATATATGCATGCATCACGGTTAGAAAACAAAGTCCACTCACACACTGACAGGACCCGTCCCAACCGGACGTTAAAAACCGTACCCGGTCCTGCTCTCGTCTGACAAGTCAACTGAAAGTCCGAAACTACCCTTCAGTACCTGCCAGACAAGGGAATTTTTTTGCGCTTGTGCCCGCACATACCTCCACCTCTGGAATAGCCTCGATCAACGCGCCACGACCTGAAGGGTTAACAAAACAGAAAAGGTGTGAGTGGACAAAAATGACCTCTTATAAAAACATTTATCAAAATATATTCTTACCCTCCAGTTTTCACAAACTTGCATGCATATCGTAAAACATGAGTAATAGTATGAAATCATTCAAGTATGAACAGTGGACCGATAAAATCAAAACATTTTTTCCTCATGGTCCAAAAAAACTCATGTTCACCAAATCAGTTTAACATCTCAAAAAGTTCACAGTTTCTTTAAATCATTTTAACCGCTAAACCACGGTTTCCTCAAAATCATTTTCCATAATCCACGGGACTTATTTCCATATCATGTTGCTTAGAGTCACGTTTATCCCTGCAACGCGTGCATATCAATAGGCTCAAGGACCGCTCAAAATCCGAGCATCCGCTGCTGTGAACACATCATCAGTCAGCAACCCGTCGCTGGGAAAAACCTCACCAGCCGACGATCCGGATCTCGTGAACACATCACTTACCGATCCATATAATCCAGCATATCTGATCTGAGTCAAGCCTCCCATGGGCTGCAAGACAAAGATCGTGCTACGTGACCTCTTCGGGGTAAACACTTCCATCCCGAAGGCGAGCGTTATCTCCAGGGTGCACTCCGGGGAAAAAACATATTTTCTCCCGAAAGCCCTAAATATCCGCAACATATCACCATCACAAAAACCAGTGAAAAACAGTTGCATTAAAAACCAAATCTTATATCAACACAGGGTCTCAGCCCCAAGTCCCGATTTACTTTATAAATCCGAAAATCATCAATATCATCATGTCATCACATGGAAATACAATTCCGACCAAAATCACAATTCCATTGGGTCTCAAGCCCAAAATATCAATATCACGTAAATCCGTGCAACCGTAAACCCGAGTTGCCACGATCACGTAAATCCATGAAATCAATCACTGACTCATAATCCGAGTCCAAATATCATTTTCAACTTCCTGACTCATAACCCGAGTCAAAACATCATTTTCAATCCGGGCTTAGCCCAAAACATCATTTGCACGTTCCTCGTAAAACGTGCCCGAAAGACTGATTAAAATAATCACAAAATCACGAGGATACCAAAAATTATTAAATTCATCAAACTCACATGTAACTCCAATTCCGAGTTAAAATCATTATTTACTTGGGTTATCACGCCCACAATATCATTTTTAACCAATTTCACGATTTCTCGAAAATCGTGCCAGAATATAATAATATAATAATCACAAAACCGAGAAATCACCGAATTGAAATACCAATCATGCCAAAGCATATTAAATCATATAATAAAGCATTTTAAATCATATATGCATGCATCACGGTTAGAAAACAAAAAGTCCACTCACACACACCGTTCAAAACAGTTCGTTTCCGAGCTATACGTTTTTCCGTAAAATCTGGAAATCACAACTCCTGCCCAAAATCATTATAGAGGGTTACTAACATCTCAAAATACATCATATAATTTTCCCCAATTTTTCTGGAATTTAAATACGTATTTTAAACGTAAAACAAAACTTCGGATACGCGGAACATTATCGAAACAATATCCGATTTCATCGAAATCAACGTCAAAATGTTCGTTACACTGAGAGGATCAAAAGTCATGTTGACCTCACCTTGAGAATAGGCCGGACGCGCCCTCACGCGCCGCCGTGAGTGGCTGCGCGTGAAACCCACGCGCCAGCTACAGTGTCGTCGTTCAAGCCCGTTTGTCTGGTAAACGGGTCGTTTAACCCGCGATCAGACCCGTTTGGTTTTTTGTCAATTCCACACTTTTTTCATCAATTGAACATTCGGTGAGTTTCGTTATAAGTTCAATTAGGGTTCTGTAACATCAATTACTTGAAACATTACCTCAATCCTCACGATCAAGGATGAACAATCGAAGGACCTCCGGCCACTGTTCATCATTCGAACTCCCTCAATTCCACACGATTTCCCTAAATTGATTCATCAAGAAGCTTCATTGATCTCAGGTAAACCTTTCCCCCAACTCAATTGGATCAATTCATGGCTCAAACTCCACGACTCAAACTCAATTCCTCGAAGAACAGCCGTCACTGTGCAACCATGGAAGTCCGTCAATCTCCAACGGTTTCTTCCAATTGATGAACCCAGAAGCATCGTGGGATCCTCAGGAACATAATCCCCACATCAATTACACCATTTGATCGCTCCAAGATCACGACTCGACCTTCAAACTCCATTACTATCACCAAGTCCGTTCAGAGCCAAAACGGCACCAATTCCTCTCGTTTTTGATCTGGTTCTACTCGTCTCAACCTCAGGAAGCTAATTGAAGCTTCAATTCCCCTCAACACGGCTCAATTCTTCCAATTCGATTTTCCCTCCCAAAAACCCAATTTTCGAATTTCAGTTCCCAGCTCACTCTCAATCTCCCGTGTTTACCCAGTTGAGTTAGTCTCAACAAGCACTTGATTTTGCCCTCAAAACCAGTTAGAAATGGCAGCTAACACTCTCCAATTTTCTTCCCAAATTTCACACGGTTTGAAGAACAAAGGAGATTAATGGAGGAATTAAAAATAATTAGGATTAATTAATTAATAAAACATCATAATTGTGTCTTCCCCAAAACATGGATCTGGTTTAATGCCTGATTTTAGGGGATGAGTGACACTTGTCACTCATCCAAGTGTGCTCAGTCACCGGATACTGTTCATTATTATAATATTATTTTATTCCCGGTTCGTTCGGTTAATCGGGCTCGATTCCGTGACCATAACTTCGTCGTCGAATCTCCTATTTCGGCATGCCGCCTGTCGTTGGATTTGTATCGACGAGACCTACGTAACGGTCCTTGGCCCTTGTCCATCGGACCTCCCGATCAAAAAGTCAACATTTGGCCCTTAATATGCCAAATTACCAAAATACCCCTCAACTTCCGAACGTCATAACTTTCTCTACGAATGTCGGAATTGAACGTGCCACCTGTCTATGAACTCGTGACGTCCCGAACTACGTCACAGTCATCGGCCAAAGTCCATTTGACCGCCCGAACTAAAAGTCAACATTTTGCCCACGCTAGGGGCAAAACGGTCATTTTGCACGTTTCGTCCGATTTCACTCAACTAATCCCCGATTAGTCATTCTAAATCATAATTAGTTAATATTCAATCCCGATATTCGGGACGGGTCATTACACACACACCGTTCAAAACGGTCCGTTTCCGAGCTGCACGTTTTTCCGTAAAATCTGGAAATCACAACTCCTGCCCAAAATCATTATAGAGGGGTACTAACATCTCAAAATACAACATATAATTTTCCCCAATTTTTTCCGGGATTTAAATACGTTTTTTTAACGTAAAACAAAACTTCGGATACGCGGAACATTATCGAAACAATATCCGATTTCCCCGAAACCAACGTCAAAATGTTCGTTACACTGAGAGGATCAAAAGTCATGTTGACCTCACCTTGAGACTAGGCCGGACGCGCCCCCACGCGCCGCCGTGAGTGGCTGCGCGTGAAATCCACGCGCCAGCTACAGTTCTGCTACAATGCTCCTCCTTCACCCGTTTGTCTGGTAAACGGGTTGAAAAACTCGCGAACAGACCCGGTTCAAACTCTCCCAATTCGACACCAATTTAATCCGTTCTTTCAACTGATCCCTTCTAATCCAACTCTAATTGAGTTCTGTAAGTTCAATTACTCGAATCATGGTCTAAATCCTCACGACTCTCGATCGATCCTTGACGGGTTTCCAATTCGGGTTCACCAATTCCGTCCTTGATTTCCAAATTAATTCATAGGGTAAACATCGTGAGAGTGTATTGAATGTTTTTCCAAGATCAATTTGAAGAATTCTTACCTCTAACCCGTTGAACCCAAGCTCGATTTTGAGCTGCCATGGAAGCTCAGTTCTTCCTCAATCCGACACGGTTTCACTTTGGTTTTGATGCAGGAAGGTCCGTTTTGATCTCAGGAGTCGAATTGAATCCTCAATTTCGATCCTCACATCTCACAATCCCGAATTCGAAAGTCCCCCAAATTCTCTGAATTTTCGAACCAAAATTCTCCCAGAGACCTCACTGTCACTCGAATCTCTCTCTCAATTCGGCTTCCTCAGTCTCCCAATTGCACAATGAGGCTGAGACACGGGTTAATTAGCTGCTAATTGATAACGATTAAGACAACCCATAATTTGGGGTTAATGTCCAAATGATTGTGTTTTTCCATGATTCCCGTTTCTATGTTAGCTGGGACATGGAAGATGACAAAGTGACAGATGTCACAATCTGGTAGCAAGAATCAAGGTCAAAAGACCATTTTGCCCTTCGTACGACAAATTACCATTTCGCCCCTAGACATCCGTGACCCGTAACTTGGTCACCCGAACTCTATTTTCGACGTGCCGCCTGTCGTTGGATTCGTATCTATAAGACCTACGTAACGGTCCTTGGCCCTCGTCCATCGGACCTCCCGATCAAAAAGTCATCATTTGACCTCAATTAACCAAAATTACCAAAATCCCCTCAACTTCCGAACGTCATAACTTTCACCTCGAATGTCGGAATCGAATGTGCCACCTGTCTATGAACTCGTGACGTCCCGAACTACGTCATAGTCCTCGGTCAAAGTCCGTTTGACCTCCCGAACTAAAAGTCAACATTTTGCCCACACTAGGGGCAAAACGGTCATTTTGCACGTTTCGTCCGATTTCACTCAACTAATCCCCAATTAGTCATTCTAATTCATAATTAATTAATATTCAATCCCGATATTCGGGACGGGTCATTACAACAGAGCATTTGTTCACATCCCAAAAGATGAGAGGTCCAAGCTTGATTTTAAATCAAAAGAATGCATTTTTCTGAGCTATAGAGATGAAGAGTTTGGGTATAGACTATGGGATCCTGTCAATAAGAAGATTGTCAGAAGTAGAGATGTGGTCTTCTTTGAAGATCAAACCATTGAAGATGTCCAAAAGAGGGAGAAGTCAAATGACTCCAAAGAATATCCAGTCAACCTAGATCCAGCTCCTCAGCCCAGGGTTCGTGATGAAGGGGGAGATGCGGTCGAGAACAATAATGTTGAACCTATTGTTAACAACAATGATGATAATGTTGTGCCTGAATATGTGCAAGAAGATCAAGCTCTTGAAGAACCACATCTGAGAAGATCGAATAGACAGCGAAAGCCCAACAGATTCTACTCCCCAGACTAGTTTGTGATGCTGACAGATACAAGAGAGAACGAGTGCTACCAAGAAGCTGTAATGTAACGACCCGTCTCGAAATTCAGGATTATATTAGTGACTAATCACGATTAGTGAGGTTAATCGGTGATTAGTTGAGCGAAATCGGACGAACGATGCAAAATGACCGTTTTGCCATTGGGCGTGGGTAAAACGTTGACTTTTCATTCTGGAGGTCATAGACAGGTGACACGTTCAATTCCGACATTTGAGGAAGAAGTTATGATGTTCGGAAGTTTAAGGGCAATTTGGTAATTTTGGTTAAAAGGGGAAAATAGTTTACTTTTTGACCGGGAGGTTCGATGGCCAAGGGCCGAGGACCTTTACGTAGATCGGGATGATACAAATCCATAGACAGGCCGGCACATCGAAATCAGACTTCGAACGAGAAAGTTATAGGTCACGGAAGGTCGATTTCACTATGCACGTACTTCGAGACGATGATGATTTGGCAATATCTGATTGGGCAGATATTTTAAGTGGGACCCATGGATGAGTGACACTTGTCACTCATCTCATTGGCTAAAACCCCTAAATTGTGAATCTACCTTAATTAAATAATATTATTTTAATATTTTATAATTAATCCAATTACCACTCAATCTTAGCCCTCCATTCCAATTAATCTCTCAAATCCTCACCATTCAATTCCTTTTCCTCTATCATCAGATATCAATATTTTCATTTCTTCTCTCTATTCTCTCACAAACCCGAAAGCCATTTTCCTCCATTTCCTCCTTGAACAAACACATGACTCACCACACCTCACCACCATAGTTATCCAGAGTGTTCGTGTGTGACCATGAGAGAGTGAACTGAGAGCATTGATGAAAATATCGGTGAATGTCGACGAAATTTCGGTATTTTGGGCCGGCGACATATAAGAAGGGGGGAAATAAATTCGACGAAATATCGAACAATTGACATGTTTTGAGTCCACCGATCTTTTCCTAGGATCAAAACGATGAAAATGCACTATTAATTCGTAAAAATCGGACTTAAATCGAGGGATATATCACCGGGTCGAAAAACCCGAGTTGCAGACCCGGCGGGGCAGGTTGGAGGAGACTGTTGCTAGCCGATTAATATGTATACTTATATAATTGACGTTATATAATTTAATAAAATCCAGCCCAGCAGAGTTGGTTTGGGTTTTTGGATTCATTTGGGGGGTCTTGGGTTCGACCCCCCTGGTTGCCATTAATGGTTACTTTTTTTGTTATTTCCTTTTGTATTCATTTATTCCAATTTTTCAAAGTTGGTTTTTTTTCTTTCCTTTTTTGTTCAATTTTATATAATCCATTATTTCCAATTTTTTTTAAAAAATTTGATTTGACCTTAATTTTTCATTTTTTTTCTAATATTAAATATATTTAAACTTATTTTATCATTTTTTTTACATTGAATTTTTGTATGTTTATTGTTATGTTTTTAACCCTTTCAACATTCAATAATAATAACTCACTTCAATTTATATTTATATTTAAGATTTTATATTATTAGTCATCGGCAGAATCATATTACATCAAACAATTGTCATATATTTATTATATAAAAGTCATTTTATAGTTTTTATTAGTTCTATATAACCATTATTTGATACTTAAAATTTTCCCAAAGTTTCATTCCAAATTTCCAACTTTTAGACCGAATTTCCATTATTTTTGTTGACCGTAAACGATATCGCTATTGATATTTAGAGCGATATATCTGTAAATTTAACTAGCGATATATCCGTCGATATCGATATTTTCATCCTTGACTGAGAGGCTGAAGGACGACGGGAACGACGGTCCACGACGGAGGTAAGGTTGGCGGTGAACCCGTGAAAGTTCAAATTTGGAAATCGAGTTTTAGTTATTGTTTTGAACCCCTTTTTGATTCTGTTATGGCCTAGGGACAAAGACGACTTGTTTGGGATCGATTCTAATGGAAATGGACGGCTGGGATGGCTGGAAACAGAGGAGGAAGGCCATGGTTAATGTTCATCATCCTTTGGTGAGTTTTAAGTTTAGTTTTCTTGGTTTTTAATTCATAAAATAGTTACTGGGAATGAGAAGATAACATAGGTATAAATAGGAATGAAAATGGGTGAGAAAACTGTGAGAACCGATCGGTTCGGTTCAGTGGTTCGACTGAACCGGTTCAGACCAGTGAACCGGGTCTGCGAGCTTGATAGTGATGAATAGTGTTCGCGCGTGGCTTTCACGCGCAAGACTTTCATTGGGCGCGTGTCCCATTATTTTGGGGATGTCTTCAACACGTGAAATCTTCTGTTCGATGTAACAAAAATTTTGAGACTAGTTTTGTGTCGATCGGACACCGTCTCGATAATGTTCGGGGCATCAGAAGGTTTAGGTTCGAGATTTAAAATAGTTAAAAATTCAGGAAAATTACGGGGCTTCAATGAGAGGTTAATAAGGTAGTTAGTAACCCTTTAGATTGATTTGGATAGGTTTGGGAGTATGATTTGCCCGGTGAGGCTTACGACACGTAAACCGAGGCAGTAACATAGGACGGTCTGTGAGTGGACCTTGATTTCTAAACTGTGATGTCAGGACCCACTCCGGTTTCACCCTAAAACCCGAGGTAAATCCTGCTCCCGTCTGACACCCCGTCGCCAAACCCAAAGTAAAATCATGGAAATCACCAAAATAACACTGTCAGACGCAGGAGAATTTGAATACGACACCGAAATCATACTTTACAGAGCATAGTGCGAACTACAAAGAAATCAAAACCGATAATAAATACACGCACGCGGAGGAAAACTTAAGCACTCTGGGACCCCTGCTCGTCACTTCTATGCCTCAAACACTGCCTCGACGTCAAGACCCCGCGCTATCTCCACAACCTGGAGGGCAGTTAAAAATAAAAGGTGTGAGTGGACCGTAAATAAAATAAAAGTTCTAAAACCATTTTATAAGAAAACCGAGTTTTACCCTCCGTTTTGAAAACCACATGCATAACCCAGTTATTAAAACAGTTAGAAATCGATCATCATAAAACATCATAAGAAACAGAAACACTATAAAACAGTTATAGAAATCATAGCATATGAATCATAAAACCGTATCAGAAACCATGAACATCCAATCATTATTTTTCCGATCAAACGTGCTAGACCTATCCGAGTCTTTAAACTCCCGAGTCTTTAAACTCAACAGGCCTCAATAATATCCGAGTCTTTAAACTCCCGAGTCTTTAAACTCAGTCCGGGCCCGTCCCTCGTCAATGAATATCCGGGTCTTTAAACCCAATAACCAGATCCAGCAAATCCAATCCAAAAGAAAACCATTTCCAAATTCACATCCAAACCCGAATCCGAAATCACCGGTCCGATGCCCTTCCAGCATCCCGAACCGTCATTCCGAACCCAAATTCGGAATCCATTTTTCAACTGAAAACCAACTCTCGATTCTCGAGATCCGATTTCAAAACCGAAAACCTCAATTATCAAAATTACGTTTCAAAATCCCGTTATCATCTTCAGAAATCAGTTATCATTTGAAAACCCCAAATTCATAGCTTTATTTTCAAAATCACCTTTTTCTCGTAAAACGTGCCAATTACTTTACTTCCTCGAAAACCGTGCCAGTATATAAAACCGCATCATAAATCCAACATTCATGTAATCACATATATAAAACAATTTAGAAAAGCAGTTATGCATGTTCGAGTTTAAGGAAAGGGTCCACTCACAGTACCGAGCCCTCAATCGCGTCCCGAACGTCCTGCGCGTTCCTCGGCTTCCTCGGGAAATCCTGATCCTGTTAACAACCACCAAATTACATCACTAACACGTCCACGAGTATCCACCTAAATTCCCTCAAAAATCCCCGGGTCCTGAACGTAACGAACCGGAACCCTAAACTTTCACCCTCGCGGAACTACTTCGATTCGACGTCCGATTAACCCGAAACCACTTCCATTAGACTCGTTAGAACACTTAGACTAAAAACCATGTTGACCATTTTCCCCAGAACCGCCGTACGCGCCCCCACGCGCCGCCCAAAGTGGCTGCGCGTGGGCCTCACGCGCCAGCTACAGTGTCACCCTCAACCTGTGCTGAACCGGCCGCTGCAACTTGGACCGGCGAGAACCATTCTCCGCCGTCCGGCCACCAATTCATCTCCTTTATTCACCCACAGCTTCGTCCAGACCTACCCTATCTATTCCCCAATTCCTCTAACCTCGACACGGTCCCATCATCGTCGACTGAAGCTCAAAAGAAAACCCGAGCACTGCTCTGTTTTCTTTCCCGGCCACCCGGACCACCACCCATCACGGTGGCCAGCCCAAACTCTTCCTAGAACCTTTTTGAACCTAACCCAACTCTCCTAAACCTCCGACTCAGTCCCTAGGTTCATGACTCGCCGTCTGAAACTCACGGCCAAAACAGAGCACGCAGAGTCTCCTCCGTCGTGCTAAGCCCTACCGATCACTCCTCATCACGGCAGCACAACCAGAAGACTCCCAGACCTCACCTGAGTCCCCTAGACCTCCTTATATGCTTCGATTCAACCCCGTGACTCACGACTTCCAATTCAAAACTCGACGGGAAAACAGGGCAAAGTTACAGGGATGAGGGATTACCTGCAACCGTCCACGACCGTGCTCGCCGCCGCGTTTCTTGGAGTCCACCGCGTCGCCTCAGCCTCCTCTCGAGGTCAATCACACCCGCACACGGCCACAACACCACCACAAGCCCTCAATCTTCTTTGTTTTCTCTGGTTGTCCCCGTGAGCTCTCAACTCACACACACCACGATTCCTCACCTCCCAACCTTCTCACTAGCTCCCTCTCACACTCTGATCACCCTCACACACTCACAACTCATCAGCACACACCATTACCCTCGATCACCCCTCAATTTCCCTCACGATCTCACTCTGTTTCACCCTAGTTGAAGAACACGAACACACACACTTGCACGGGTGCACCCCAATTATTTGGGCCGTGCACACACTCGAACTCACCAGAATCCACTAGCCCTCTTGCACGTGTCACCAATCCTCCCCATTCCCTCACCAAATGGCTCCATCCCAGCCGTCCATCTGCCTTCTCTGTGCACAATTCCCCAGACAACTAAAAGACCAAACTGCCCCTCCTTTTAACCTAATTTTACACTTTTGCCACTAACTTCCTAGACCCGTAACTCCCACATCGTAAGTCCGATAAATACGTGCCGCCTGACATCGAACTCAGGACAACGAGATCTACTTAACCATCCTCGGTCAACGTACCAAAACCCGATCGTCCAAAAAGTCAACTTTTCCCCCCTATTTTAACCAAATTACGGTTATGCCCTCATCCTCAAGAACATCATAACTTCTTCCTCGAATGTCGGAATCGGGCGTGCCACCTGCCTACGGATTCGAGACATCCTAAACTACGTCCTGGTCACTAGTCAATACCCGTTTGACCACCCGAACTAAAAGTCAACATTTTGCTCGAACCAGGGGCAAAATCGTCATTCTAAACTTACAGACCTATCTGGACCACCTAACCACCGATTAGCTTACTCACCCTATCTTAATCACTCTACTAATCCCGGCTCTCAGGACGGGTTGTTACAATCTACCCACCTAAAAAGAATTTCGTCCCCGAAATTCCACAGCTAGTTCCCGACACCTAGGGTCTCCTACCTGGTAATCAACACTAGGTCAACGACAACTTCTCCTGGGTTTCCTGTCTATCATCCCCACCTTGAGTATTTCACACCATCCCCAACTACTGTTACCACGGCCAACCCTCTCTTTGTAACAACTGTATGGTGTACGCAAGGGAAACTCTATGAACAGAAAACAAAGGTATTTTACAATACCTCATATGGAGTACCCGATAAAATTCACAGAGCACATCCTCACGTACAACCACCGCACCTCCCTCGGCTGCTACGTCGACCACTATCGGAATAAATCTACAAAGTCCTAAAGGCAAACTCTAGCTTGTGGGTTCTCTCCTTCAATAACCTCATATCGATCAGTTATAGTCACTCCTTTCCTATTCCCTCCGTCATCCTTCCACTGTAACACTCCCCAGGTCACCTAGGGAAAATCATAGACTCGCTCCCAGACTCCAACAACAAAACCGGGTACAACACAAGCAAAGCTAATAAAGTACCTGTCCCCGCATCTGGTGCCGACTGAACTTCCTGCTGAGTCATCGAGAACACTCGGGCCTGAGATCCCGACGCTCTACCACGTCCCTTCGAACTACTAGTGGCACCACCACCTCTTCTAGTGCCTGCTGTCCCTGACGCTGTACTCTGTCCGGGCTCCGCTGCTCCTCGGCCTACACCATCTTCCTGTGGCAACAGTGGACACTCGCGTCGAAAATGACCTCGCTCCCCACAGTAGAAACACACATCCCGACCAGAAGGACCTGGTTGCCCTGTCGACGCAACAGACGTCGCACTAGCTTGCGGAGTCGGCTGTGCTCGGTAACCCCGAAATCCTGAACTCTGGAAACTACCAGGCCTACCGAAACGATCATCGCCCGACGACGATGCTCCACCAAAGTTACCCCTTTTTCGGTGTCCGCTGGCTCGAAGCTCCAGAAAAAGATGGCTCCCGGCGCCGCACCGGCAAACTAGCCTCAACCCTCACCGCAGCATCCGACAAGTCTCGGAGAGTAGCAAACGATCCAGCCGTCACAATGGCTCGAATCTCGCCTCGCAGTCCCAATTCAAACCTACGGCATTTCTCGGCTTCAGTGGCCAAAAAAGCAGGAGCAAACCGAGACAACATCTGGAATTTCCGTTCATACTCAGCCACTGTCATATTCCCTTGTTGGAGCTGCAGGAATTCAGCCTCTTTAGCATCTCGGAAAGAACGAGGATAATACTGTTCCAGGAATCGTTCCCTAAACGTCTCCCAGGTCACCGTATGGGCATCCCAACCAGACAACTCGAGGGTATCCCACCACTCATACGCCGCACCATCCAATAAAAATGTAGCCAACAACACTCGCTCCTCTAGCGGGCAATGCATCACCGCAACGATCCGCTCAAGTCTGGTAATCCACCTCTGGGCTTCCTCAGGATCATCCCCACCACTAAAAGTAGTAGCCCCGAGCCGCTGGGCTCGCTCAATCGTAGTACTCTCAGTTCCCCTCGTCATTTCTTCTTTAGGTCGTGGAGAGGGTCCACGACTCGGAGGCATCGTTAACCGCATGCTGAAAGAGGCATAGAAGTAGTCAAACAACTAAAACACAACCTCACAAACCCACAGACCCAACAAACTGGACAAACCTATGCTCTGATACCAATTGTCAGGACCCACCCCGGTTTCACCCCGAAATCCGAGGTAAATCTTGCTCCCGTCTGACACCCCGTCGCCAAACCCAAAGTAAAATCATGGAAATCACCAAAATAGCACTGTCAGACGCAGGAGAATTTAAATACGACACCGAAATCATACTTTACAGAGCATAGTGTGAACTACAAAGAAATCAAAACCGATAATAAATACACGCACGCGGAGGAAAACTTAAGCACTCTGGGACCCTGCTCGTCACTTCTATTGTAACGACCCGAACGTTCGTAAATATTATTTTATTGTAAAATGACCGTTTTGCCCCTAAGGGGGGGAAATGTTGACTTTTGCCTCGGGAAATATTTAGGATTTTTACCCATGACCGTGACGTAGTTTAGGACGTCACGAGTTCATAGGCAGGTGGCACGTTCGATTCCGACGTTCGAGGAAGAAGTTGTGACGTTCGGAAGTTTAGGGGTATTTTGGTAATTTGGTCAATTAGGGGCCAAATGTTGACTTTTGACCCGGGAAGTCCAATGGACGAGGGCCAAGGACCGTTACGTAGGTCCCGTCGATACGAATCCGTAGACAGGCAGCACGCCAAAAATCGGACATACGACGGCCAAGGACCGTTACGTAGGCCTCACCATTAATCTTATATTGAGAGTTAATCTCAGCCGTTGGTTTCTGTTGCTTATTCTGTTTTAAACTCATCAAACCATACTCCCACATTTTCATTCTCTTAACCGTGTACTCTCACCCTTCGAACAATCACTCCAGCAGCTCACCACCCAACCTCCCTCACCAGGCAGCACCAGGCAACCACCAGCAACCCCCAGACACCGACCACCACCACCACGGCCACCCTGCACGGCCGGAAAACCCACAAACCCGAGAAGGAAACCCGATCAGCCCAAACTGTCCAAACCGTCCAAACCTTCACCCCTGCACTCGAACTAACCTAGGGATGGGTTAATTGGAACCATAGGACGACTCAGGACTAGACTGGGTAGCCCACGGCGGCGACACGGCGGCGGTAAGCCTGCAAACCCGAGAGACACCAATTTCCTTCCCTGTTTCGAAACGTCCCTTTTTGACGTTGGAAATGTTTGGTTGCTTTTGAGACATATCCTAGGGGACTAGACGAGCATTTTGGACCAAAGTTCGTGGCTGGAAGTTCGACGACTCGCCGGAGAAGACGAACCAGAGCCGGCAACCAGTTTCCCGTCGATTTTTCAGGTGGTTCCTTCAACCTAAAAATTTGTTTTAATTACACAGAACCATAGAACATGATTAGACGAGTTCATAGGAACAAATCCCATCGATTATGGTGGTCGGGTTGATGAGAACTGATCGGGTCGAACCGTGGGTCTGCGGTGACCCGGTTCTCAGACCCGGTTACTGTAGCTGATGACGTCATCATGCTGACGTCAGCAGTGATGTCATGATGACGTCATCATGTCAGAAAACTGTCAGACCAGGGACCAATGGGATGCTGACACGTATCCTCTGACACTGTCAGTGATGACGTCATGCTGACGTCAGCAGTGACGTCATGCTGACGTCAGCAGTGACGTCATGCTGACGTCAGCAGTGACGTCATGCTGACGTCAGCAGTGACGTCATGCTGACGTCAGCAGTGACGTCATGCTGACGTCATCATCACTGTAGCACCGTTGACCAGGGTTTGACCAGGCGCGTGGGGGCACGTGTGAACAGTATTTTGTGTGGGACCAGTGCCATTTTCAAGGTTTCGACGATACGAATCCAATGGCGGTGGTTTCGTGTCGATCGGAGATCGTTAAGTTGGTCAAATTAGGGTTTGAAGCCTTGGGAAGCTTGCTCGGACGGCTTCCCTGGACCGGTTTCAGACTAGGGTTTCTTAATTGTTTAGTAGGGACTTAAAGTGACCTTTACGTATGCTTTGGACATGACAGGAATTGTACTTTAATCCTTGGACGGGGCTTTACGCTAGGGATTGCAGCGGGATTGTACTGTGAGTGGGCCTTTGATTTCACTAAACTTCGGCATGCATAACTGTTTTACTTTCTTTTATATCTATATGTGATTCAAGTAAAAGTATCTGTTTATCTTGAGTATGATTTATGGCACGTATTACGATGTTTGGGCATGAGACCCGTCTGGTTGTTTATGAATGGTTTTGAGTCATGTATATGTATATATGGATTGCGATACTTATCTTTGGTACTGCACTGTATAGATCTACCCTAGGATTCTATCTCCTCCGGATGTAGGTACCCCGGAGTGGTCATGGCGCATTGCCTGTGAGGAGTCATTCTACGGATGGACCAGACCGTAGAGTGACTCAGGAGCAGGATTGCTACTGTTAGACGTCTGGGACGTCAGGCATCTAGAATGCCATGCTCGGACTGGGTTCGGGATTTGGACTCGGGATTGAGACCCCGGGTGGCACGCGTAGCCTTGGAACTGTGACCTTATTGGGCGTCTGGGACGTCGGGCATCTGGGATGTCAGGGTTGGGATGTATAGTGCAGTGACTAAGATTATATTATGTTGATATTATTCTGCTTATGATTATATGATTTTGTGGTTTATGATACTAATGCATGTTATTTCGGAAAACGGAGGGGAAAATCTATATGTTTTCGGAATGGTAAATTATTTTGTAAACCTCGAGTTTCGGCCCACTCACCCTTATTGTTTTACTACCCCTCCAGGTAGTGCTATTGAGGAGGAGGATCCCGAGGAAGAGGAGGAGGATCCCGAGGAAGAGGCATAGGTTTACGTTGCGCACCTGAACCCTACTGCTGGGTAGGTTGGCACGTAGTGTGTCTAGAGTCGTGCTCAATAAACTGTATTCGGGAACTATCCCTTGTCTGACACTATTTGTATTCGAGTATTTGTGTGGCGTGCTATGTATGACTTAACTATGGATTTTCTTTATGCATTTTACTTTCAATAAGGGTAATTATGTTATTTTAATGTCGGGTGTCAGACGGGAGCAGGGCACGTCCCGGGTGGTCCCAGGGGGATCGGGGCGGGTCCTGTCATCTATGCCTCAGACACTGCCTCAACGTCAAGACCCCGCGCTATCTCCACAACCTGGAGGGCAGTTAAAAATAAAAGGTGTGAGTGGACCGTAAATAAAATAAAAGTTCTAAAACCATTTTATAAGAAAACCGAGTTTTACCCTCCGTTTTGAAAACCACATGCATAACCCAGTTATTAAAACAGTTAGAAATCGATCATCATAAAACATCATAAGAAACAGAAACACTATAAAACAGTTATAGAAATCATAGCATATGAATCATAAAACCGTATCAGAAACCATGAACATCCAATCATTATTTTTCCGATCAAACCTGCTAGACCTATCCGAGTCTTTAAACTCCCGAGTCTTTAAACTCAACAGGCCTCAATAATATCCGAGTCTTTAAACTCCCGAGTCTTTAAACTCAGTCCGGGCCCGTCCCCCCGTCAATCAATATCCGGGTCTTTAAACCCAATAACCAGATCCAGCAAATCCAATCCAAAAGAAAACCATTTCCGAATTCACATCCAAACCCGAATCCGAAATCACCGGTCTAATGCCCTTCCAGTATCCCGAACCGTCATTCCGAACCCAAATTCGGAATCCACTTTTCAACTGAACCCCAACTCTCGATTCTCGAGATCCAATTTCAAAACCGAAAACCTCAATTATCAAAATTACGTTTCAAAATCCCGTTATCATCTTCAGAAATCAGTTATCATTTGAAAACCCCAAATTCATAGCTTTATTTTCAAAATGACCCTTTTCTCGTAAAACGTGCCAATTACTTTACTTCCTCGAAAACCGTGCAAGTATATAAAACCGCATCATAAATCCAACATTCATGTAATCACATATATAAAACAATTTAGAAAAGCAGTTATGCATGTTCGAGTTTAAGGAAAGGGTCCACTCACAGTACCGAGCCCTCAACCGCGTCCCGAACGTCCTGCGCGTTCCTCGGCTTCCTCGGGAAATCCTGATCCTGTTAACAACCACCAAATTACATCACTAACACGTCCACGAGTATCCACCTAAATTCCCTCAAAAATCCCCGGGTCCTGAACGTAACGAACCGGAACCCTAAACTTTCACCCTCGCGGAACTACTTCGATTCGACGTCCGATTAACCCGAAACCACTTCCATTAGACTCGTTAGAACACTTAGACTAAAAACCATGTTGACCATTTTCCCCAGAACCGCCGTACGCGCCCCCACGCGCCGCCCAAAGTGGCTGCGCGTGGGCCTCACGCGCCAGCTACAGTGTCACCCTCAACCTGTGCTGAACCGGCCGCTGCAACTTGGACTGGCGAGAACCATTCTCCGCCGTCCGGCCACCAATTCATCTCCTTTATTCACCCACAGCTTCGTCCAGACCTACCCTATCTATTCCCCAATTCCTCTAACCTCGACACGGTCCCATCATCGTCGACTGAAGCTCAAAAGAAAACCCGAGCACTGCTCTGTTTTCTTTCCCGGCCACCCGGACCACCACCCATCACGGTGGCCAGCCCAAACTCTTCCTAGAACCTTTTTGAACCTAACCCAACTCTCCTAAACCTCCGACTCAGTCCCTAGGTTCATGACTCGCCGTCTGAAACTCACGGCCAAAACAGAGCACGCAGAGTCTCCTCCGTCGTGCTAAGCCCTACCGTTCACTCCTCATCACGGCAGCACAACCAGAAGACTCCCAGACCTCACCTGAGTCCCCTAGACCTCCCTATATGCTTCGATTCAACCCCGTGACTCACGACTTCCAATTCAAAACTCGACGGGAAAACAGGGCAAAGTTACAGGGATGAGGGATTACCTGCAACCGTCCACGACCGTGCTCGCCGCCGCGTTTCTTGGAGTCCACCGCGTCGCCTCAGCCTCCTCTCGAGGTCAATCACACCCGCACACGGCCACAACACCACCACAAGCCCTCAGTCTTCTCTATTTTCTCTGGTTGTCCCCGTGAGCTCTCAACTCACACACACCACGATTCCTCACCTCCCAACCTTCTCACTAGCTCCTTCTCACTCTCCGATCACCCTCACACACTCACAACTCATCAGCACACACCATCACCCTCGATCACCCCTCAATTTCCCTCACGATCTCACTCTGTTTCACCCTAGTTGAAGAACACGAACACACACACTTGCACGGGTGCACCCCAATTATTTGGGCCGTGCACACACTCGAACTCACCAGAATCCACTAGCCCTCTTGCACGTGTCACCAATCCTCCCCATTCTCTCACCAAATGGCTCCATCCCAGCCGTCCATCTGCCTTCTCTGTGCACAATTCCCCAGACAACTAAAAGACCAAACTGCCCCTCCTTTTAACCCAATTTTACACTTTTGCCACTAACTTCCTAGACCCGTAACTCCCACATCGTAAGTCCGATAAATACGTGCCGCCTGACATCGAACTCAGGACAACGAGATCTACGTAACCATCCTCGGTCAACGTACCAAAACCCGATCATCCAAAAAGTCAACTTTTCCCCCTATTTTAACCAAATTACGGTTATGCCCTCAACCTTCCGAACATCATAACTTCCTCCTCGGATGTCGGAATCGGGCGTGCCACCTGCCTACGGATTCGTGACGTCCTAAACTACGTCCTGGTCACTGGTCAATACCCGCTTGACCACCCGAACTAAAAGTCAACATTTTACTCGAACTAGGGGTAAAATCGTCATTCTAAACTTACAGACCTATCGGGACCACCTAACCACCGATTAGCTTACTCACCCTATCTTAATCACTCTACTAATCCCGGATCTCGGGACGGGTTGTTACAATCTACCCACCTAAAAAGAATTTCGTCCCCGAAATTCCACAGCTAGTTCCTGACACCTAGGGTCTCCTACCTGGTAATCAACACTAGGTCAACGACAACTTCTCCTGGGTTTCCTGTCTATCATCCCCACCTTGAGTATTTCACACCATCCTCAACTACTGTTACCACGGCCAACCCTCTCTTTGTAACAACTGTATGGTGTACGCAAGGGAAACTCTATGAACAGAAAACAAAGGTATTTTACAATACCTCATATGGAGTACCTGATAAAATTCACAAAGCACATCCTCACGTACAACCACCGCACCTCCCTCGGCTCCTACGTCGGCCACTATCGGAATAAATCTACAAAGTCCTAAAGGCAAACTCTAGCTTGTGGGTTCTCTCCTTCAATAACCTCATATCGATCAGTTATAGTCACTCCTTTCCTATTCCCTCCGTCATCCTTCCACTGTAACACTCCCCAGGTCACCTAGGGAAAATCCTTGACTCGCTCCCAGACTCCAACAACAAAACTGGGTACAACACAAGCAAAGCTAATAAAGTACCTGTCCCCGCATCTGGTGCCGACTGAACTTCTTGTTGAGTCATCGAGAACACTCGGGCCTGAGATCCCGACGCTCTACCACGTCTCCTCGAACTACTAGTGGCACCACCACCTCCTCTAGTGCCTGCTGTCCCTGACGCTGTACTCTGTCCGGGCTCCGCTGCTCCTCGTCCTACACCATCTTCCTGTGGCAACAGTGGACACTCACATCGAAAATGACCTCGCTCCCCACAGTAGAAACACACATCCCGACCAGAAGGACCTGGTTGCCCTGTCGACGCAACAGACGTCGCACTAGCTTGCGGAGTCGGCTGTGCTCGGTAACCCCGAAATCCTGAACTCTAGAAACTACCAGGCCTACCGAAACGATCATCGCCCGACGACGATGCTCCACCGAAGTTACCCCTTTTTCGGTGTCCGCTGGCTCGAAGCTCCAGAAAAAGATGGCTCCCGGCGCCGCACCGGCAAACTAGCCTCAACCCTCACCGCAGCATCCGACAAGTCTCGGAGAGTAGCAAACGATCCAGCCGTCACAATGGCTCGAATCTCGCCTCGCAGTCCCAATTCAAACCTACGGCATTTCTCGGCTTCAGTGGCCAAAAAAGCAGGAGCAAACCGAGACAACATCTGGAATTTCCGTTCATACTCAGCCACTGTCATATTCCCTTGTTGGAGCTGCAGGAATTCAGCCTCTTTAGCATCTCGGAAAGAACGAGGATAATACTGTTCCAGAAATCGTTCCCTAAACATCTCCCAGGTCACCGTATGGGCATCCCAACCAGACAACTCGAGGGTATACCACCACTCATACGCCGCACCATCCAATAAAAATGTAGCCAACAACACTCGCTCCTCTAGCGGGCAATGCATCACCGCAAAGATCCGCTCAAGTCTGGTAATCCACCTCTGGGCTTCCTCAGGATCAGCCCCACCACTAAAACTAGTAGCCCCGAGCCGCTGGGCTCGCTCAATCGTAGTACTCTCAGTTCCCCTTGCCATTTCTTCTTCAGGTCGTGGAAAGGGTCCACGACTCGGAGGCATCGTCAACCGCACGCTGAAAGAGGCATAGAAGTAGTCAAACAACTAAAACACAACCTCACAAACCCACAGACCCAACAAACTCGACAAACCTATGCTCTGATACCAATTGTCAGGACCCACCCCGGTTTCACCCCGAAACCCGAGGTAAATCCTGCTCCCGTCTGACACCCCGTCGCCAAACCCAAAGTAAAATCATGGAAATCACCAAAATAGCACTGTCAGACGCATGAGAATTTAAATACGACACCGAAATCATACTTTATAGAGCATAGTGCGAACTACAAAGAAATCAAAACCGATAATAAATACACGCACGCGGAGGAAAACTTAAGCACTCTGGGACCCTGCTCGTCACTTCTATGCCTCAGACACTACCTCGACGTCAAGACCCCGCGCTATCTCCACAACTTGAAGGGCAGTTAAAAATAAAAGGTGTGAGTGGACCGTAAATAAAATAAAATTTCTAAAACCATTTTATAAGAAAACTGAGTTTTACCCTCCGTTTTGAAAACCACATGCATAACCCAGTTATTAAAACAGTTAGAAATCGATCATCATAAAACATCATAAGAAACAGAGAAACTATAAAATAGTTATAGAAATCATAGCATATGAGTCATAAAACCGTATCAGAAACCATGAACATCCAATCATTATTTTTCCGATCAAACCTGCTGGACCTATCCGAGTCTTTAAACTCCCAAGTCTTTAAACTCAACAGGCCTCAATAATATCCGAGTCTTTAAACTCCCGAGTCTTTAAACTCAATCCGGGCCCGTCCCCCGTCAATCAATATCCGGGTCTTTAAACCCAATAACCAGATCCAGCAAATCCATTCCAAAAGAAAACCATTTCCGAATTCACATCCAAACCCGAATCCGAAATCACCGGTCCGATGCCCTTCCAGCATCCCGAACCGTCATTCTGAACCCAAATTCGGAATCCACTTTTCAACTGAAAACCAACTCTCGATCCTCGAGATCCGATTTTAAAATCGAAAACCTCAATTATCAAAATTACGTTTCAAAATCCCGTTATCATCTTCAGAAATCAGTTATCATTTGAAAACCCCAAATTCATAGCTTTATTTTCAAAATCACCTTTTTCTTGTAAAACGTGCCAATTACTTTACTTCCTCGAAAACCGTGCCAGTATATAAAACCGCATCATAAATCCAACATTCATGTAATCACATATATAAAACAATTTAGAAAAGCAGTTATGCATGTTCGAGTTGAAGGAAAGGGTCCACTCACAGTACCGAGCCCTCAATCGCGTCCCGAACGTCCTGCGCGTTCCTCGGCTTCCTCGGGAAATCCTGATCCTGTCAACAGCCACCAAATTACGTCACTAACACGTCCACGAGTATCCACCTAAATTCCCTCACAAATCCCCGGGTCCTGAACGTAACGAACCGGAATCCTAAACTTTCACCCTCGCGGAACTACTTCGATTCGACGTCCGATTAACCCGAAACCACTTCCATTAGACTCGTTAGAACACTTAGACTAAAAACCATGTTGACCATTTTCCCCAGAACCGCCGCACGCGCCGCCACGCGCCGCCCAAAGTGGCTGCGCGTGGGCCTCACACGCCGCCGAAAGTGGCTGCGCGTGGGCCTCACGCACCAGCTACAGTGTCACCCTCAACCTGTGCTGAACCGGCCGCTGCAACTTGGACCGGCGAGAACCATTCTCCGCCGTTCGGCCACCAATTCATCTCCTTTCTTCACCCACAGCTTCGTCCAGACCTACCCTATCTATTCCCCAACTCCTCCAACCTCGTCACGGTCCCATCATCGTCGACTGAAGCTCGAAAGAAAACCCAAGCACTGCTCTGTTTTCTTTCCCGGCCACCCGGACCACCACCCATCACGGTGTCCAGCCCAAACTCTTCCTAGAACCTTTCTGAACCTAACCCAACTCTCCTAAACCTCCGACTCAGTCCCTAGGTTCACGACTCGCCGTCTGAAATTCACGGCCAAAACAGAGCACGCAGAGTCTCCTCTGTCGTGCTAAGCCCTACCGTTCACTCCTCATCACGGCAGCACAACCAGAAGACTCCCAGACCTCACCTGAGTCCCCTAGACCTCCCTATATGCTTCGATTCAACCCCGTGACTCACGACTTCCAATTCAAAACTCGACGGGAAAACAGGGCAAAGTTACAGGGATGAGGGATTACCTGCAACTGTCCACGACCGTGCTCGCCGCCGCGTTTCCGGAAGTCCACCGCGTCGCCTCAGCCTCATCTCGAGGTCAATCGCACCCGCACATGGCCACAGCACCACCACAAGCCCTCAGTCTTCTCTGTTTTCTCTGGTTGCGCCCGTGAGCTCTCAACTCACACACACCACGATTCCTCACCTCCCAACCTTCTCACTAGCTCCTTCTCACTCTCCGATCACCCTCACACACTCACAACTCATCAGCACACACCATCACCCTCGATCACCCCTCAATTTCCCTCATGATCTCACTCTGTTTCACCCTAGTTGAAGAACACGAACACACACACTTGCACGGGTGCACCCCAATTATTTAGGTCGTGAACACACTCGAACTCACCAAAATCCACTAGCCCTCTTGCACGTGTCACCAATCCTCCCCATTCTCTCACCAAATGGCTCCATCCCAGCCGTCCATCTGCCTTCTCTGTGCACAATTCCCCAGACAACTAAAAGACCAAACTGCCCCTCCTTTTAACCCAATTTTACACTTTTGCCACTAACTTCCTAGACCCGTAACTCCCACATCGTAAGTCCGATGAATACGTTCCGCCTGTCCTCGAACTCAGGACAACGAGATCTACGTAACCATCCTCGGTCAATGTACCAAAACCCGATCGTCCAAAAAGTCAACTTTTCCCCCCTATTTTAACCAAATTACGGTTATGCCCTCAACCTTCCGAACATCATAACTTCCTCCTCGGATGTCGGAATCGGGCGTGCCACCTGCCTACGGATTCGTGACGTCCTAAACTACGTCCTGGTCACTGGTCAATACCCGCTTGACCACCCGAACTAAAAGTCAACATTTTGCTCGAACTAGGGGCAAAATCGTCATTCTAAACTTACAGACCTATCGGGACCACCTAACCACCGATTAGCTTACTCACCCTATCTTAATCACTCTACTAATCCCGGCTCTCGGGACGGGTTGTTACATGTGATGCATGCATAAATGTTTTATATGGATTATGAATGTGATTCTATGATGTTGATTTGGATATTGGTGAATTATATGGTTTCACGCATTTCGAGGCGATTTACGTGCTTGCACGTAAATCGAAGTTTTCCGATTTTACACTGATTTTCCGTACTTATGATTTTGGATATGATTTCATGAAATGGTTTTAGATTTGATAAAGTATACTCGGGTTCGAGACCCACTTGTTTGGAAACCCTTGGACTCGAAGTCCTTTTAATGACGTTCTCGGGCCGGAGGCCCAATTGGTTCTTAAATTGATTTCGGATTTGGAAATATGGACATGGCATGAGACCCATTTGATTTATGAACTCTCATACTTGAGGTCCATTCGATTTAACAAGGCATCGGGCCGGAGGCCCAATTGGTTTACAATTCGGACGGGAGGTCCAGTTTGTATGTGGATTCTGGCCTAGGGCTCAGTTATATGTTACGATGGTGATTTCGGGTCAGGGACCCACAAATGGTTTTTATGGTTCATGACGGTTTATGGGAATCGGCATGAACTCTTGAAAGGATTTTATGATTCATGACGGCTTATGGGGGGCGTGCATAAATCCTTGAAAGGTTTAAAGAATGATTTCAAAATGTTTTTCGTATGTCATCCTTTATATATGATTGTCTCTTCCAGGGAGAGTCGTTGGCCTGAGTGGACCCCGGAGTAGTCACGGAGCACTGACTGAGTGGAGTCGCCCCCCCCCCCCCCCCCCAGTTGGGTTCCTTACTCTCAGAAAGGGCATGGTTCGTAACCTCCAGGGAGGGTCATTGATTTACGGACATTGACCTGGGTGGACCCTGGAGAGACTTGGGTTTGAGATCCCAGTTAGCACGCGCGTAGCTCTATATTACCGTGACAGGTTTGGTGATATGAAATATAATGGATAAACATGATTTCAAGTGGTTTTGGGAAATTGTGTTTTATGATGATAAATGGATTTGGGTTGAGATCCTACATATGTTTACTATGTTATGGTTTTCTGTAAATGGTTTTGGGCAGGAGCCCATGTGACTTGTAGTTATGGAACTTGGGGCTGAGACCCTAAATATGGTTGTTTAAACTTATGTGATTGGATAAATGGTTTAACTATGCATGCATACTTTTTAGTGAAGGGTATAAAAGTCTTTATAAAATGTATTTACGAACTTATTACTTTTTGTCCACTCACAGTCTTTCTGTTTTTAATACCCTTCAGGTTAAATATGACGCGGACTGTAGTAGAGACCGAGATATCACATATCTCCTCCGGATCCTGGCGTACTCTAATAGCCCGAGAGGGCAAAGGTTGGAAATTTCCCTTGTCTAACACAAAAGCGTTCATCGTTAATACCGGGGGGATTGAGGACGGGTCCTGACATGTAACCCATGAGAAAAAAAAGGGAGTGATTGAAAGCCATGAAAGATGAGTTGAAATACTTGCATGAGAACCACACTTATGATTTTGTGAAATTGTCGAATGGGAAAAAGCACTTAAGTGGGGGAGAATTTGATGGGTTAATCCCTCTATTAAGTGGAGAGGAATTTGATGGGTTATTCCCTCCATTAAGTGAGGGAGAATTTGATGGGTTAATCCCTTCATTAAGTGGAGAAGAATTAATATGATATTTGGAGTTCAGCAAATGAAGACTTTTGATATCCCAATGCACATGTTATGGTTTGTACATGGATGTGATTTTGGGTAGGTTCATTCATGTGCTTAAAAACAAAGAAGACTTTTGATCTCCCATCTTATTGTTAGAAATTACTATGCTCATAGGAGTTACCACGAGATTAATTGGAGTTAACTCTTATGCATGACTATGGATTGATGACTTCCTTCCATCCATCCTTATATAAAGGAGAGGGATTGAGTATTCTCAATCATCCTTCAAGCAACAAGTTATCCACAAAAAATGAGATTGAGAAGAGAATTCCTTCTTATGTGAGAAATATAGAGATAACCTCTTTTGTGAGAAAAAGAGAGAAAATTAGATCATCTTGAGTGAATTCAAGAGAGAATTGTGTATCCACCATTGAGTGAGATTGTATTTGTAATCTCATTATTCATAGTGAAGAATTTTGGAGCTGCTGTCCGAGGACGTAGGTACACTGCCGAACCTCGTTAAATTTCGGTGTTCTCTTTTATTTTTTTATTTCTGTTTATTTCTGCCAATTTATTTACTCAATTTATTTTGAAGGTAGAAAAAAGTTTGATCTGAGTGATTATAATTATCTATTTGATTTGTGCGTCTTTCCCAACACATTTGCCAACTTTCCTGAACTCGAAATTCGTTACATGGGGAATTGCCAGAGGCTTCAAACATTGCAACAGCTTCCATCAGGTATTTTCTTTGTTGAAGCTTGTAAGTTGTAACTGTAATTCATTGGTAACATCTATCTAGAACTTGTAGCAACCCACTTCAGACGATTTCTGTTTGAACCCGAATACAAGTTTATTATACCTGGCAATGAAATTCCAAAGTGGTTCAAACAGAAGAGTATGGGAGACTCATTAAACGTGTAGCTACATCCAGGTTGGTTGAATATGAATTCATCGTGAGGTGAATGTGTGGGACTTGCATTACGTGTTGTCTTTGCAGGCCATGGAGTTTCTGATATGATTCAGTGCCTAGTGAGTGTCAATGGCAAACCACTGACTCCATGGGTTCATTGGGACTGTGTATTGGAATCCATTGAAGCTGGACCAAGTCATCTTTGGTTAGGCTGTCTTCCACGTCATAGCTACATTTTAGCTGAGTTGCAGAATGTCTACACTCGGCTTGAAATTTCATTTACTTGCCTTGCGTCAATAGTTGAAGTGAAGAGCTGTGGGGCTTATGTATTATACAAGAAAGATATGGAAGCGGTTATTAAGCCAACGGATACACGCCACAGCAGCAGCAGCAGCGTTAACATTTGTAAAGAGAGCGAACTTCATTCAACTTAGAGGCTGCATCTGATTCTTGAAAATTAGGCAAGATAATACGAGTTGGTTGACTCATCTGTTCGATGGCATGAAAGACTCACTCTGTTGGATGATGATATGGTGTCTTTCGAGGACAAGGCTTTGGTGATAGGGGAGTATTGAATAGTATGAGCATCGTGAGGTGGGCTCCAAAATAGGGGTGAATGATTTAGATACTCATAATATTCAATGGTACGAAGCATTGAAACCTAGGCAGTCTTTCGACTTAAAATCTGTCAAAATTAATGTTTCTGATTGCTTGCTCAAAGCTTGTCAAATTTCCAGAAGACATGGGAGTTTTGTTGAGCGTTGTTGGCATTCGAGGAAGATAAGGTTCATCTCTCTCTCTCATATTTTATAGTCCTTCCTGTCTGAACTTAGAGATCGACGGCCAAGCATAAACTAAACAACAAAAAGAATTATCATTATTATTTTCATTTCTTTATTCTCTTGCTCTTTGAAACAATTGAATCTTACTCATTGCGAGTGGGGTTAAACTTTCCTTTTTCTAAAAATTGTTAATAAGCAACTAACAAACACAAACAAATAAAGCAAAATGATAAAACACAATAAAACCTATGCTACAATCTCTATCTTTGGACAATGGACCATTAAAATGACTAATGGTTGCATTGAATTACTTAAAACCAACTTCAAATCTGTGAATTATCCAATTTAATCCAATATTATGCACCAAAAATGGCCTACATTTCGCATTTGAATAAGTATAGTCGGCTGGTTCACAAGAATATCATTCACCTTCTCTAATTGTATGCAGTAGGAAGGGTCTACCATTCCAGTGCCAAGACTTCCTGCGCTCTGATGAACTTGAAAGATTACTTGAAAACTCTCAAGAGGTTTCTGGCTGCTTAAAGCTCAAGAAATATTGCTTAAAATCTCTCGGCTTCAACCTGATTCTATCAGTTAAAATCATCCAGGAAAATGGTAAATAGGTGACTTAAAAACACTAGAGTAGCAAAAGGGAACTAAAATGAGTAAATCTCAACTTCACTGATAGGTTATGAGTCAAGAACACAGGTGGAAGGCACAAGTTGATAACTCCACTCCCTTTCAGTAACCCAACATAACTACATCTTTAATCTACGATACACCGTGGGGAGAAAACACGTATCATAAAACACACATGTTCTGCACCATTCTATTTACAGTCTGTACATATTCTCACAGTTTCATCAGGTTAGAATCATTATTAGATTAAAGGAAATCTGAGGAGAGAAAGAAGAGTTGCAGAGAGTGAGAGAGAGTTCACTGAAAATGATAAATGACACCCAAACTCAACCATTTTTGATACAGTATGCGTCAAGTTGTTTGCTCACTGAAAATCACCAGGGCAGGTTATTTTTGATTCCCCAGCGTAAAATCAGTGGAAGCGGCAATGATATTTGAAGGCGTCAGTTTGTCAGCAGGATCAAAATGCTTTACAGAGGTGGTTAGATTTCATGTTAGATGAACACTGCTGCTCAATTGGACGACCTGTCGGACCACAAACCCTGCTCCTTTTTGGCTCAGAAATTCTCACATGTGAAACTGCAGTGGCAAGGGCATCCACTAAACCAGAATCATCCTCATCTTCTGACTTGCAACTATCAGAAGACGAAACATGGCTTGAAATCTCATTGAGAGAGCCGTCTTCTGACTGGTTTAGACATGCCTTTAGTCTGTCCGGAATGGCTAATTGGGGGCAAGGTGCTCCTGCTTGGTTCCTCAATCTAGGCTTAATGGGTAGTGCCTTTAGCGTTCGCTCGGTATAGAACAATATCCAAGGATGCCCTGTAAAAACATCGAATAGATGACATTTGTTGGGAGCTATAAAACTTGCAAAAGAAATCCATAAATTGAAGAACATCACAAGAAACATAACAACATTGAATGAGCACACTAACAAGGACAAAACATAGAATGTTAGGTAGTCAGGGATAGGTTAAAATTTTCGACTAATTGGTAGTTCCTCAAATTCCAAAAGCTCTACCCAAATTGATCAACCAACAATGCCCGTGGTTTTGAAAAATGAGGGTGGGAAAGGCTGCTTTAGATATTTCAAACGCATCGCCGAGCACAAGCATCGTAATACAAGAAAAGGTTTAGGTTGCATATATATACCTAATAAAAGAGGCTGCATATAATACTTCTCATTTTAGAAAGATACAGTAACTTACTTAGTACTTCATCTGCTGTTATCCGTACTGAAACATCCCTTGTCAGCATTCTCCCTATAAGATCACGTGCAGGTTTCGATATCGACTCCCATATCCCTGAATGGAAATCAAGTTTCACGGTTTTGATTGCCTCAAAAACTGCTTCCAATGAGTCTCCTTGAAACGGAAGAACACCAACCAAGAGCGCATGTAGGAGGACACCAGCACTCCAGATATCCACCTTCTCAGAATACTTCCCTAACAAGACTTCTGGTGCAACATAAGCTGGACTTCCAGCCAAGCCAGTCAGATTTTGACCTGCAGTAAGCGTGAGCAAACCTTTCACTTAACTAATACATATAAAAGAAGAGATAACAAAGAGTGATGAACACTTCCAAAGAATTATGTCAACAGCCTACAAAAATTCCAACCAATGTTCATGAAAAAAATTACAATAGAAACATGGACTCCCTGCTTATTACTATCACATACTAACAATTTTAGGTACCTTAAATTGCAAAGAAAAGAGAGACGGATGCAGAAAATGCTAAAAGGTCCCACTAGCACAGAATGCAGCATCAACAGAAATCAGAAAATGAAACTAGAAATCATAAAATCATATACGAGCACATTTAGTAACTTTATCAAGAGGAATTTGAAGCTAATCCCAATAAAATCATGACCAATGATAGATACAAGTCACCTGGGTAGATGAAAAAAGCACGAGGATTTTAAGATCTCACTGTTGCATTTAACATACATAGGGCTAAAGGTTTAAATAAAGAAACTTCAGTAATTCAATCTAAAACATGGCTCTGACCACTATCAATTTCACAATGATGAGCCCTAGCAACCCATACAAGAGATAATAAGAATGCCAGAATATGGTTCCTGCATAGAATTGACAGAACAAAGATATCTATAGTGATAATCAAAACATCCCTCAAACAGTCTAACTTCAGAAGAAGATAAGAACCCATGTTGAGAGCAATAGAACTTAAGTCTTAACACAATTTCATACTGTGACGCGATTTAGCCATACAACCTGCTTGTTAAGGATCTTGCATATGCTCAAGACTAAAGCCAGAAGCCCAACTATAGACAAAGAGAAGATCTTCACAAATACTTCTAATATGGAGATTGTAGTTGGGCTTATCATCCGGAAGGATACATGTCATGATTTAACATATGCAAAATGCAACTGAAAGCTATCATACTTAAAATGCTAGATTTATTTATTTCTACCTTGGAGATACTGCTACTTTGACAGTGATCCATGACGGACCTTTCCTTAGACCCTTACAATCTGCCCTCATGATAGTTATTGATGCAATAAACATGCATTTAAAACATTTTTTTCAACTCAAGATGCTCTAAAATCAGGAAAAAAACACATCTCTTACAAGAAAGCAATGTAGATAATATCCTTAAAGGCAAGGGCAAGGTACTTACCATTTGATATTCTCATGGCCAGTCCAAAATCTGCAAGCTTTATTTTTCCTGCTTTTGTGACAAGTATATTCTCAGGTTTTATGTCTCTGTGTACAACCCCCATATCATGACAATACTTGATAACGAGCATCACTTCCTTGAATATATTAGCAGCCCGGTTCTCTGAATATTCACCCTCCTGAACCATCTGATCAATCAGGCGCCCTCCAGAGCACAACTCCATCACAAGGTGAAAACAATTTGACTCCTCATACACAGCCTGCAATGTCACAACCCCCGGATGACCAGACAAATGCTGCATTATCTCCACCTCCCTATGAACGGTCTCCTCCCCTTTCTTCAGAGTCTTACATGCATACTCTGACCCACTAACCCGGGACTGACACAACCAAACCGACCCAAACTTTCCATGCCCAAGCGTTTCACCCGAAACATAATCGTCCTCAATCTTATTCTTCCTACCCATCTGGGTAGCAACATCTATACACCCTATCTTCCTCTTGATACCTCTTCCGGGAGCAACCAACGACGAAGTCCCACATGGTGGAGCAGTGGCAATGCCGGCAAGCCTACTTTTATGTGATACCACCGGTTGAGTGCCTGCATCATCATCATCATCATCTTCTTCTTCTTTGCACCGTTTGTTCAACCTTGCATAATCCTCTAGTGAATAATGTGAGGTAAGGATCGATGTTCGTGAATTGCACTTCTTTGATGGCACATCTTCCGCTAGATCTGGACATTGGTCAGCCTCACTGGCGTCGCCACCCTTCCTCTTCTTCCTCATCGATTCAGAGTAACCTCCTTTATACAGAAAGCACACTATTAGTACATTGTAATTGCAACTCACACTTCTGGGTTTAGTTCCTCTATAACCAAAAATTCGTTCCTTTTTTTTAGAAACAAAAAAGAAGAAGCAAAATTCAGTGCAAAAACATACTCTGTATTGGTTTTCCAGAAGAGGAAAGAAAAAAAATCCAATAACGGAAGAATTCAACTATCTTACAATTAAACTGGGATTGAAAAACAGAGGAAAGTCTTTTACTTAAAACTGCGCAACTACATTATACCCAGTAAATTACAGGAATAAAATTCAATTACAAAGCCAAAAAAAAAACTTTTTTTTTTTTCGAATCCTCAGCAAAGAAATGAAGCCGAAGACTTATTTTTTGGTTTAATCAGTGAATATTGCAGACAAATATAGCGAAAAACTCAGAACAAATGGGAAAAGAACGAAGCTTTGAACTCACCCGATACCCATCACATTTCAGAGTTGAATAAAGGGATCGGAATGAAACCTATAAATCAGAGACGGCCAGCGGCGTTGGTCTACGGGTATCAGCGAACCCCTGACTGCGATGGAAAGCGATTGATCAAACCAGAAACCCTAGAAATTTCCAAATTCCAAGATTTGATGAAGGGAAATTGTTAATTACGGTAACGAAGTAAGAGAAGAAACGCACCAGATTTTTATTTTACGTCGAAGGTTTGGGGTTTTAGTCTTTGCGCCTTTTACCTCTGTAAACGTGTCCACTTTTGATACGACAGGTTTCGTTTGGAACCCGAATTTAATTGTGAATGGGTGTGTGAGGGCGTACTCTGATGTGGGCGATAGTAGCGTGAGTCTTGTGAGATGCTTGGAATCGGGCGGTGGAATTTGTTGTGACTTTGACGACACGGGGATTTTGGGGCCGCTGCTTGCTGCGTGTTTTACTTTGGAAAAGACTGGCAGTGAACTTTTGAAGCATTCAGGGAAAATAAAAATAAAACTTTTGACGCATGTGATGTGATATGATATGTCGTTTCACATGTCTGCCAGTTGCCACGTGGAGTTCATGTGCCTATGTAAATGTAGAACTATATAGTTGCCGAGGCTTACTTTTAGCTCAAGCGTAGTTTGGGATGATATTGAAATTGTATTAATTAATTTTAATAGATTTAATATAATATATTATTTTAAAATATAAAATTGATATTAAATTATATTATATTAATTGTATTTCGTATGATTTCGATTTTAAATCAAAATCACTCAATAATAATTCAAGACTTATACTTTTTTGATGATTTTAAATCTTTACAATCGGGATTTCAATAAATCACCTTGCCCACCCTTGTGCTCCAAATTCGTTAATTCCATCTAATTAAATTAGATGAGGTGGCAGATTATATGAGCATTCATCTTGTTTTCGCTCTAGAAAAACAAGATTAAAAAATAATATGATTAAATTTATAATAATACTTATGCCATATTAGCAAGTTAAGATTTTTTTTTTAACAAATGATATAAGAGGAGGAAATTACATTATATACACTGGATATCAATTTCATCCATTACAAAAGTTGAATTCGAGATTTATATACCATTTGAAAAGTAGTATTATTAAATTTGATATAATTTAGAGTTTTATAATCAAGTTTATGAAATAAGGCAAATTAAAAGCATGGACCATAAAATATAAACCCACTACGAAAAATAGACATAAATATGGGTGTTAATCGGTTCAAAAAAATCGATCTAAAAATCACACCGTATCGAAAATCAGTTCGGTTTCAATTTTAAGTATACAAAGACCAAATCGAACCGACTTGAATCGAAAAGAGAAAAAAAAAATCAGACCGAATTGGCCCAAACCGAAGTTGTTACTGAAATTAACAAAACGACGTCATTTTGTTTCGTAACCCTAATCTATCTTCTGCGATCGCGAAGCTCCACTCCAGTGACCAGTCTTCATTCCCCCTCGAATCTGAAGGTCTTCTCCCTCTGTTCGCTTCAGCTGACACCGATAGCCTCTTTCCCTTCCCTTCTACTCCGTCGCGACGGCGACTCCTTCCTCCCAACCTTCTTCCTCGAAGTCGTAACCTTCTTCTCTCACGGCCTCGTAGTCCCAGCCTTCTCTCACGGCAGTCAATAAGACACGACATCGCGGTCAAAACCTTCACGACCTTGCAGTCACGGCCTCGCCTTCACGACCTCGCTGTCAAACGACCTAAAGTAGAGCCCCCCCCCCCCCCCTCCCCCCCCAAACTCACGGACTCACGACGTCGCATTTCTCAGTAGCCAAACGGCCCTCGCTGTCAAAACCTTTGTCGAACCCAAGATCATCAAAAAATTGTGGAGCTGCCACGTAGCCCATAATTCCCAAAATGACCAAATTGCCCCTGGCAATAACACTAGTCATTTGAAAACACCCACACATTAAATAATCTATTTACCAGCTAAATACGTTATGTAATCGGGTTAAAATTTCCGTAATGTTAATATCATCTCTGAGAGTTTAAATTGTCATTATTCTTAGTAACGGACAATTAATATTAATATTAAAACACAATAATTATCATTATTATCATAATGAGCTATTATTATAATTATTAAATAATATATTTAATAAATAATATATTATTTATTAATTACAAATTCAACCGACCAATCAGAACGCTCCGAAACTTCCAAGATTTTTCTATAAATAGTGAAACACATTTCATTTCCAAGGTACGTTGATTCTTCGCTTCGAAGTATATCCTTTTCCTCTCTCAAAGCTAACTTAGGCATCGGAGTGTTCTTGGTCGAACAACCCCCCGGGTAAATCGATCGAGGCAACGATAGCTGATTGTTTGCTGTTTGCAGGAATTGTGAGGACTTTTCGCGGCGGGTTCGATAATTGATTCAAAAATTGGTGCTTTCATTGAGAGCTATTGAGTTATACTCAAAAGAAGCTCTCTCATTTGTTCATCGTTCATCTTTCTTCGTTCGTCGTTCATTGACATTGTTCGAAGATTTTGAACGTTGTTCATCACTCATCAAGAATTCGTTCATCGTTCATCTTTCTTCGTTCGTCGTTTATCGACATTGTTCGAAGATTTTGAACATTGTTCATCGTTCATCTTTCTTCGTTCGTCGTTCATCGACATTGTTCAAAGATTTTGAACGTTGTTCAAATCATCCATCAACAAGCTTTTCAGCTCAAGATTCTTTGTTTCGACATGGCTAGGGTTCGTCGATCCGCTCGCTCAGCTGGAGAAGGTGTTTCCACCTCAACTGCTCAGACCAGGAATGAGGCTCGCATAGAAACTCAGGAGGAGCGGCTAATTCGACCCAGGCGTGTGTCCATAGAAGCGCCCATGGAAACGCTCAGAGGGAGGCCAACCTTCAGCTTTGGAGCATTCCCCTCTCCAGCTAACCAAGTGCCTGCACTAGGGGAAGGAACTTCGGCTTTGCAACAAGCAGGTGGGCGGATGATGGGAAGTGCATCACGACATGATCAGCCCACGACAAACATGGACCTAAGGGAATTTCTGGATGGGCGTCACGACATCTCAGGGAGAAGTCACTATCAACCTCTCCAGGACAACTTGGCGCAGCAAGTTGAAAGGTTGAGCAGCCAAGTTCAACTCCAGTCGGAACTCTTACAGCGACTTCTGGCGGAAAGAACGGTCCAAGAGCCAGACAGACATTCCGCATCACGTGGGAGACAAGAGAATGCTCCAAGGCGTCCTGAGAAAGAAACAGTCCGATGCCGAACGATGTCACGAGACACTTCACTAAGTGACTCTGGTGAAGGAAGTCACGCTCGTCGAGCAAAAAACCCACAACCGCTAAGGCCATCAGTACATGAGCGGCTAGGAAGTAGGATTGGGGCTACTTCACAAGTGGAGCGCTCACAGCGCTCACATGGGAGTAGGGGGCAACCTCAGGCTCTACGTAGAGACCCAAAAAGATCTGCCCATGGCAGTGAGAGGGAAGATGAAGTCTACTCTCCTGCACGATCCCAGAGATCAATGGGAGAAGCTCAAGGAGGTTTTCGGCGATTAGCACGGAATGACTCACCCCCTCAGCAAGGTACGTTGCGGGCTGATGATGTTCAAAAAATGCTGGACAGGCACCTTCGTGCTCAACGAGATGGCGATCTAGAGGACGATCTACGTCGCCAGATACAGCTCTCAACTCCTTTCGTAAGGGATATTGAGGAAGAGCCATTCCCCCAAAGGTTTGCGACGTCAAACTTCACTCCGTTCAAAGGAGCCTCTGACCCGGTAAAACACATAGATTATTACCGGGGAGTCATGGTCCCCCACAAGCATAACGATGCGCTCATATGCAAAGTTTTTCAAGCTTCTCTTCAAGGCCAAGCCATGACTTGGTTCAATCTTCTCCCCCGGAGGTCGATTGCATCCTTTGAAGAGTTGGCTCTAGCATTTGTGAAGGAGTACGCACAACTTCGGACAATCGAGGTGAAGGATGACCATCTTTTCTCTGTCCGAAAGAGAGCAAAAGAAACTCTGTGTCAATACATACGAAGATTTTGCGAAGAGAAGTCTCGGATTGTCGGCTGTAGCGACCTTGTTGCGGCAATGGCATTTAAACAAGGACTTCCCCGGGACAGCCAGCTTTACGGGGACATCGTCATGAGTAATGCGCGGAGTCTCACCAAAATGCTTTCGCTAGCAGAGCGACATGCAAGCTGGGAGGACGAGAAGAACGCCACTCATACCCAGGACCATGCTGGGGCTGGTGAAAAAACCTCCATTAAAGATGAGCCCCATGGAAAGTTTGCAGCTGGAAAGTCCAACAAGCGCAAGGCGGGACAACCCTCCCAAACACAAGCTATGTGGAAGCCTAACTTGCAGCTATCTTTGCCGGTCCATCAGATCCACAATGAAATTAAGGACAAGCCATGGTTCAAGAAGCCGGAGCCAGTCAAAGGTGATCAAGAGAAGGCTGATAAGACGAAGTGGTGTGCCTTCCACGAATGCTATGGGCATAACATCGGAAAATGCATATCTTTCGAGAGATATCTCCGGAATCTCATCAAGGAAGGACATTGCACAGAGTACGTCAAAGGGAAGGTTGTGGATCAACCCATTGACAAAGGACTAAAGGAACCTGCAGCAAAGATGATTCTCATCAATACCATCATAGCAGAATCGGAGTTGTTAGGAACCACCTCCAAGCAAAAGAAAAGAAAGATCTGGGATGCACTAGCCGTCTCTCAAGTCTCCCATGTTTCCACCCCCGGGGTGGCCAACGGCCTTGTCGTTGGTTTCTCTTTGAAGGACAAGGTAGGACTTGACTGGCCGCATGACGATGCATTAGTCGTGTCCATCCAAATCGCTCATGCTCAAGTTGATCGGATTCACGTTGATGAAGGGAGTGCAGAAAATATCCTCAGCTTGGATGCAGTGCGCAAGATGGGGTCTCACAACAAAAAGGGTTGTCCCGCTCCGAGGTTTCAATGGGTCGACCAGCATGACCGTAGGCACTCTCCAGCTGGATGTACATTCTGATCCTGTAGTCACGTCCCAGACTTTCTACATCATGGATGAATACTCTCCATACAATGGAATTTTGGGAAGGCCATGGCTTCACAAGATCCTCACAACCACGTCAAGCCTTTACCAGAAAATTCGGTTCCCTATTCCCGGTGGTGGAATCGGGGAGATTAAAGGCGATCAGGCGATGGCTCGGTGGTGCCTTACTGAAGGGCTAAAGGAGGTCAAGGAGGCAGAGTTTGTTCCCCAAACAGGATCATCCACTGGGGGCAAGCTTTCTTCTTCGTCTCCCAAATAGCAACTAATCACGGGTCAAGATCCAGACATTCATGAGGAACCACAAACTCCAGAAGGATGGCAGCCGGAGGATGACGTCACCCTCATCCAACTTGACCCTCAATATCCTGAGCAAGAGGCCCGCATAGGTGTTCGGTTGAGTGACACAGAAAAAAAAGAACTCATAGCTTTCCTGCGTGAGGAGAGAGAAGTTTTTGCTTGGTCTCCGTCTGACATGCCGGGGATTGATCCCATCATTGCTTGCCATAAGCTGCACGTCAATCCCAACCACAAGACGGTCAAGCAGAAAAGACGTAATTTTTCCCCCGAGAAAATTGCTATCATTCAGGAGGAGATTGACAAGTTACTCGTTGCTGGATCCATTGAAGAAGTTCCGCACTCTGAATGGCTAGCAAACGTCGTACTTGTCAAGAAAAAGGAGGCAGGACGATGGAGAGTTTGTGTTGATTACACCGATCTCAATTTTGCGTGCCCAAAGGATAACTATCCTCTACCCAGGATCGATCTCTTAGTGGACTCAACTGCAGGAAATGAGCTCCTAAGCTTCCTGGATGCATACTCGGGCTATAATCAAATTTCCATGTATGAAAAAGACAAGGACAAAACTGCCTTCGTCTTCGATCGAGGTGTGTACTGCTACAAGGTCATGCCATTTGGCCTCAAAAATGCGGGTGCAACGTACCAGAGACTCGTTAATCGGATGTTCAAAGATCTCATTGGAAAAACCATGGAGGTCTACGTGGATGACATCATGGTCAAAGGAGAAAGATGAGGGGATCATATCACCAACTTGCGAGAGACCTTCAACTTGCTAAAGAAGTACAAAATGAAGCTCAACCCTCTAAAGTGTACATTCGGGGTATCAGCAGGGTAGTTCTTGGGATACCTTGTGACTCAACGTGGGATCGAAACAAATCCAAAGCAAATCAAGGCAATTCTCGAGATGAAGTCCCCATCAAGTCTAAAGGAGATTCAAAGTCTCACTGGACGAGCAGCAGCATTGAACAGGTTCCTGTCCAAGTCAACCGACCGGTGTCGACCTTTCTTCCAAGCGGTAAAGAAAGCATCCAGAGATAAATGGGATGAAGGTTGTGAGAAAGCATTTCAAGATCTCAAGGCCTACTTGACGTCTCCACCGCTGCTATCAAAACCCAAAGATAACGAGGACCTGTTCCTGTATCTGGGGGTCTCTAATGTTGCTGTAAGCTCTGCACTTGTCCGAGAAGAGAATGGGATTCAACTTCATGTGTTCTACACTTCCAAAGCCCTACTTGATGCGGAGACACGATATCCAAAATTTGAAAAGCTGATCCTCGCATTACTGGTTACCACAAAGAAGTTGAGGCCTTACTTTCAAGCTCATCGGGTAATCGTCATGACGGAATATCCACTCCGTTCATTACTTCATGCGCCTGATGCATCGACACGGGTAATGAAATGGGCCATAGAGTTGAGTCAGCATGATTTGCTCTATCGCCCACGAACAGCTATCAAAGACCAAGCCTTAGCGGATTTTGTTGTGGAGTTCACACCAGCATCACTGGAAGGAAGAAATGACAATAAGTTCAGCGATGCACCTAGGGCCGTCGACGCTTCCTTGTCACGAGCTCATGGCGATAGTTCCTCTTCTCTGCAACCCTTCACTTCCAATCATCTATGGAAGCTCTTTGTTGATGGTTCCTCGAACTAGAAGGGGGCAGGAGCGGGGATTGTCCTTATCACTCCTGATGGCTCAATAATGGAACAGGCAGTACAGTTTGGATTCAAAGCCTCTAACAATGAAGCGGAGTATGAAGCTTTAATTTGTGGGCTCACACTTGCCAAGGAGTTGGGAGTCAAAAAACTTGCTATTCATTCGGATTCGCAGCTGATCACTAACCAATCGATCGGTGAATATGCTGCGCGTGATGCACGGATGCTCAGATATAATAACAAGGTCCAGGAAATGCTTGTTTTTTTCTCGGTTTTCACTTTTCATCAACTTCCACGAGCTGAAAATACACAAGCAGATGTGTTGGCCAATCTAGCATCATCACTTGACTTTCGTTTCAAGCGTTCAATCCCGATTGAGTATCTCGAGCAGAGAAGTATTGATGTGAAGGAGATTGAAGTAAGACAAATTGATTCATCGCCAAGTTGGCAAGATCCTTTTATCAACTATCTAGAGCATGGAACATTGCCTGATGAACGATTAGAAGCCCGCAAAGTCCAGATGAAGGCCGCACGATACTATGTCGACAAGGGCCGACTCTTTCGAAAGAGCTTCACAGGGCCGAACTTGTTATGCTTGAAGCATCCTGAAACATTGAAAGTCTTGGCTGAGATTCATGAAGGACATTGTGGAAATCATTCCGGTGGAAGATCGCTCGCCCAAAAGACGCTTAGTGCGGGATTTTACTGGCCTACTTTACGCCAGGAAGCTCTGCAGTGTAACGACCCGTCCCGAATTCCGGGATTAGTTTAGTGACTAATCTTGATTAGTGAGGTTGAACGGTGGTTAGTAGGGCGGAATCGGACAAATTGTGCAAAATGACCGTTTTGCCCCTGGTCGTGGGCAAAATGTTGACTTTTTGATCGGGCGGTCAAATGGACTTTGACCGATGACCGTGACGTAGTTCGGGACGTCACGAGTTCATAGACAGGTGGCACGTTCGATTCCGATATTCGTAGAGAAAGTTATGGTGTTCGGAAGTTGAGGGGCATTTTGGTAATTTGGCTTATTAGGGGCCAAATGTTGACTTTTGATCGGGAGGTCCGATCGGCGAGGGCCAAGGACCGTTACGTAGGTATCGTCGATACGAATCCAACGACAGGCGGCATGCCGAAATCGGAGATCCGACGACGACGTTATGGTCAAGGAAACGAACTAACGAACCGAGGCCGGGATTAAAATAATAATATAATAGTGAATAGTGACCGTTGACTGTGCACCTCCGGATGAGTGACAAGTGTCACCCATCCCCTGAATTCTGATCCATGTTTCCCTCCCAACATCATCATTTCCTACATCATCATTTCTCCTTCATCATTTCCTCCATTTTCTCCCTAATTATCTCCATATTTTCCTTACACCGTGAGCAAAACAGAGAGTGAGTGAGCTGGGAGAATTGGCTCCCTTCCTTGGCCGTTCTTGAGAGAAAATTGAAGGTTGAGAGAGACTGAATTGGCTGGGAAACACGAGAGGCAGAGAGGATGCTGGAAATCGAAAAATTGAATTTTAGGGAATTGGTGGGAAAATTCGAAATGGAAGAATTAGGCCGTGAGGATCGCAATTGAGCTTACCTTCAGCTTTCTGGGAGTTCCACGATCAGAATTGTCGAAGGAACGAAGGGATTTGGCCACCAATTGGCTCTGATCACACTTGGTGACAGAGGAGGAATTTCGAAGTTGAGTCGTGGAATTGGAGGCTTCGTTGGATGAAATTGTTGTGGGGAAATGACTCCTCATGATCCCACGATGCTTCTGGGATCATCAATTGAAGGAAACCGGCTGAGATCGATGAAACTCCATGGTTGCACAGTGGACGGTGTTCGTACTTGAGTCATGATCATTTACTGATCAAACGACGAAATTGATGTGGGGGAATTGTTCCTCGTGGTCCACTGATGCTTCTGGTTGAACCAATTTAGGGAAATCAATCGAGATTGAAGGAATCCCATGATTGAACAGTGACCGGAGTGTTCTTCGTGTTCATCGTGGAATCGATGGAATTTGGGTAAGTTATCGTGTAATTGATGTTACAGACTTATAATTGGACTTAAAACGAAGCTAATGGAATGATTAATTGAAGGAATTAGGATCGAATTGACAGGATTGGAACCGGGTTGTGTCGCGGGTGAATTGGACCCGTTTACCAGACAAACGGGTTGGGCTGGTGACACTGTAGCAGGCGCGTGGGTTTCACGCGCAGCCACTCACGGCGGCGCGTGGCGGCGCGTGGGCACGAATCTCGAGGTGAGGTCAACATGACTTCTGCCCTATTTAATGTAACGGACATTTTGGAATTGGTTTCGTGTCGATCGGACACCGTCTCGATATTGTTCGGGATGTCCGAAGGTTTTAAATTAAGTTTAAAAATAAGTAAAAATTCGAGAAAATTACGGGACTTTGATAGGATGTTAATGATGAGGTTAGTGACCCTCTAATGTGATTTGGACAGGATTGGGAGTCCCGGTGATAGTGGTGTGGCCCGGGAAGGCCGGTGGCACGCGTATCGAGGCACACGGTTAAAACGGTCTGTGAGTGGACTTTGGTTTTATAAATTCTATGCATGCTTAAATGTTTTATATGGATTATGGTTGTGATTGTGTGATGTTGATTTGGTTGTTGGTAAATTGTACGGTTTCACGTATTTCGAGGCGATTTACGTGCTTGCACGTAAATCGAGGTTTCCGGTTTTACATGGATTTTCCATATTTATGACTTGGATATAATATGATAAAATGGTTTTGAAATTGGAAATAGGAACTCGGGCTTGAGGCCCAATTATGTTGGAAATTTCGGACTTGGAGTCCATTTGAGAATCGGGCCGGGGGCCCAGTTGGTTAATGAAATCGGGCCAGGGGCCCAGTTGGTATAAAATCGGGCTGAGACCCATTTGAGTTATGTTATCGGGCCAGGGGCCCAGTTGATTTACGAATTCGGGCCGTGGGCCCAGTGGGTTTATAAGTCGGGCTGCGGGCCCAGTTGGTTTACAAATCGGACAGTGGGCCCAGTGGTTTATAAAATCGGGCATGAGGCCCAGTTGGATAATAAATGTGATTTCGGGTCAGGGACCCTATATTTTATAATGGTGATTTTGGGTCAAGGACCCTAAATGGAATTATGTGGTTTTATGGAAATTTCGGGCAGGGCCCAATGGTAATGATGTGATAAAAGGATTTAATAAAACTGTTTTCCATATACCATCTGGATACAAGGATATATGATGGTCTCCTCCAGATGTCTGGGACACTGGGGAAGTCACGGTGCATTGCCTGCGAGGGGTCATTATACGGAGCAGCCGGACCGTATGATGACTCAGGAGCAGGATTGCTATGATTGACGTCAGGGACGTCAGACATCAGGAATGTCAGATATATGGACCCGGAGAGACCCCGGGCAGCACGCGTAGCTTATGAAACCGTGAGATATGACGTCAGGGACGTCTAGCGTCTGGGACGCTAAGCATCTGGGATGCTGGTGATGGTAATGGTAAAATATGGATTAATGAATAAAATGGCTTATTGGTTGGATATGTGTTATGTGGTAAAAATGGATTATTGGTTATGAAATGGTATGTAGGGTCGGGGACCCTAAATGGTTTCGGATTTTAAATTGATGTTCATTTATGGTCGTGGGTGGTGACCCACATGGTTTTAATATTTATGGTGGTGGTATTCCACAATTTTGGGCTGAGTTCCCACACTTGGATTTTGGTTAACGGTTTTTGGGCTAAGGCCCTAATGGCTCGGTTGAGCAAACGTTTTGGTTACTGGTTTTTCGTGGCATGCATACGTTTTTATTGGAGGGCATAAATGTCTTATAAATGTATTTGGTAAACTTAATGGTTTTTGTCCACTCACAGCTTTTGGTTTTAATGCCCTTCAGGTTGATCACGGATGCGTTTGCAGCAGGGACTGGGACATTGCACACCTCCTCCATCGATCCTTGCGCACTCTGGATGCCCCGTTTGGGCAGTGGCTCTTGGTCATCCCTTGTCTGACACCCCTGGTTGGACGGGAGCAGGGCACATTCCATGGTAATCCCGGGGGGATTGGGATGGGTCCTGTCATGCAGTATGCCCAGAAATGCGACAAATGTCAAAGGTTCAAGCCTAACCAATTGGCGCCACCGGAAGAGCTGCATGCACAGACGAGCCCTTGGCCATTCATGCAATGGGGAATTGACATCGTTGGACCGCTCCCAAGCACTCCAGTTCCTAGCAAGAAGTATTTGATTGTTGCCACTGACTACTTCACCAAATGGGTGGAGGCAAAGGCCCTGGCCACCATAACTCAGGCTGATGTTCAAAAATTCATCTGGAGCCAGATCATCTGCCGATTTGGACTTCCCAAAGTCATCCTAACAGACAATGGAACTCAGTTCATCGGTGCCATAATCAACGAGTTCTTTGAGTCATGGAAGATCAAGCATTTCACTTCAACTGCGTATTACCCACAGGGTAATGGCCAGGAAGAAGCTTCAAACAAGACGATCCTTGACTGTATTAAGAAGCGACTTGATGATAAGAAAGGCTTGTGGGAGGAGGAGTTGGATGGCACGCTTTGGGCTTACCGCACCACTCTGCGTCGTGCGACAGGAGAATCTCCGTTCACCCTTGCATATAGAACCGACGCAGTCATTCCTCCACATGTTGTTGTTCCAGCACCCTTTACCGAGCTGGATGATCCAGCAGTCAACTCCATTGCTCTAAGAACTTCACTTGATCTCAGCGAGAAATTAAGAGAGCAAGTGGTGAAGCGTATCTCCAGCTACCAGCAGCAAGTGAGGAGTTCCTACAACAAGAAGGCCCGACTCAGGCACTTTCTCCCAGGTGACCTTGTTCTCAAGAAAAAGTTTGCAACGCCCAATCGTCCAGGGTCTCAAAAACTCAAGTCCCCATGGGAAGGACCCTACCGAGTCTACCAAGTAGGCGGAAAGGGAAGCTACACCTTAGAGACAATGGATGGAAAGTTGGTGAGTGGTTCTATGAACGCTCATCACCTCCGGAAATATTATGTGTAATGCAAACTAGAGCTCAAAAGCTAAGCTAGTCTTTGTTTTGTGACAAATCTAGACTTTATTTTTAAGAATGATGTATTTAGACTTATCAATAAAGCTATCAAGTCATTCCTAGTTCACATATTTTTTATTGAACTTACAACAAGGTTCTTGAAGCCTTCCGCCAGGAAGCACTCAAGCCTTCCTCCGGGAAGCATCCAAAGCCTTCCGTCGGGAAGCACTCAAGCCTTCCTCCGGGAAGCATCCAAAGCCTTCTTCCGAGAAGCACTAAAGCCTTCTTCCAAGAAGCGCTCAAGCCTTCTTCCAAGAAGCGCTCAAGCCTTCCATCAGGGAGCACCCAAAGACTTCCTTTTCGAAGCACCCTAAGCCTTCCTCTTGGAAGCACCTTAAGCCTTCCTCATGGAAGCACTTCAAGCCTTCTCTTAAGAAGCACAAGCCCTTCCTTGAAGGCAACATACCAACAACTTAATTATCTAACGCCACAAGTTATTTGGAACTCGCCGTGGTGCACACACGGTTTGACAGGACCCGCCCCGATCCCACAGGGACCAACAGGGGACGTGCCCTGCTCCTGTCTGACACCCAATAATTCATACCAATTTTAACCTCAAAACATCAAATGCATAAATAACCAAATTAAAGTTATACATCAAATCCGAATTAAACAGATGTCAGACAAGGGATGAAATCCAAAATTACAAGATGCGAGCAAGACTCTAAAGTAAACCTGCGGGTACACCACCCAACAGGGGTTCAGGTACGCAGAAGTAGATCTATGCCTCAGCCTCAGGTTCCTCCTCTACCTCAGTATCACGACCTGGAGGGGTTACCAAAAACATTAAGGGTGAGTGGACCGAAACTCAAGTTTATAAAATCGTTTGATAAGTAAAACATATAATTTACCCCTCCGTTTTCCAAACATGCATGCAACCGTATTTAAAATCATAAGTCATATAATATGAACCATAAGGCATGAAATAAAACCATAAGTATAATTTGAGTTGCTGCACTATACACTCCAATCCTGACATCCCTGATGTCTGACGTCCCTGACGTCAATAAGGTCACAAACACATCGGAATTACCATGACCCGTTGCATAGTAATGTCCGGTCCACAACCACTCCCATGGTATCGGAACCAATCCGACTACCAACACGTTCACCAACACACCTCGGGTATATCCAGTATACCGTAACTAGACATCACGAGTCTACAAGGTATTGTACCTCGAACCAAGTACGAAGTATACACATCTACCTAATAACCAGACTACAACCACCTAGGTCATAGCCGAACGTGTTCCAATAATGGAGTACGCTTGCCCAATCCAGCATGAGACAAATCGAAACTCCACCCAACATCTAGTTCCAATTCCGAATCTGAATCCGCAATTTCGTAAGAAATCCCGGATCCAAGCCCAGACATCAAATTTTTAATTTATATCCAAATCCGAATCCGAAATCATCATTCCGTAAGCTAGCATTTGGAATAATCATTCCGTACCCAAATCCGGAAATATACTTTCAAGTTTCAAAATCGAATCCTGAATCGTCACCCAGAAATTCGATTCCAAATCCCGAAATCTCGTTCACATTTACCAAGACACACCAAAACCGAACCTATCGGTTACCCGCTCAAAACACTTGATTGACTTCATAGGGAAGCCAATCCATCCTCCACACGTCTAAGGTTGACAAAATTCAACTACCTTGAAAACCTACTCACCCGAGTAGAATACCATACGGGCCCCACTTCGAAAAGAAGTTCAACCCCGTCATTTACGACTCACGTACCAAGGTAAGAGTGATATACTCTCCCCCTATCTGAATCATCAAGATCACGACCTAGATAGACACTGTGTCCCTGACAATAACGTCAAAATCCTAGATCGCCACAACGATCGACAACCGACTCCCACAACTAGACAGATCAGTCAACGACGAGACACGTCGAGACTGCGGATTCTCACGGATTACCTTGTATCAATCCTTGTCATTCCACCTAGGAAAACCAAGGATGATCCAAAATGATGACGTCAAAACTCATCCTACGTGGATGCAACAAAACTCACTGCACTCACCACGCCATGACGCCATGTACTCAACATCGTCTGCCACCAAGCAGAAAATGAGAAATCTCGTTTACCTAATTTCGAACACGTAGCTCCTCCTAATGACCTCACAACACACATGGGCTCACCAACCAATACACGCTCAACGTACTGGTAACTACAGTCAATGTCTGCCAGGGCAGAAAGCAAGAAGTCAACCCCAATGACTTCGGAATACCAATCACCACGAACGAACACCACTCCCGTTCCCCAATCACAACTCTCCTCGACACTAAGGTTCCAACCATGTTGGAAACAGACATGCTTCCAACAAAAACGTCAAGTCCAACCACTGGACTCCCTACCTCCTCAATTCACTTGGACAACCCCCGTGTCCACAATCAATCCGTTATTGTCCCGTTCGCACATCCCGACCTTTACAGGTTCAACACTCGGTTTCCTAAGTTCTCAATTACAAATTCCTATCTTTATACCACTAATGGTTTTCCTCGTCTTTTCCAGTTTTAATCATTTCTATGTACATTTTAGGAATATTTAAAAAACATAAATCACACTAATTTTGGAGTTGCCAACAACTCCCCAAATCCACTAATCATCCCAAAATTTCTTAAGTCTTAATTATACCATTTTAATCCACTCCTTACAGGTTATCTCACCACTATTGGGACTTATCCCAACACAGCACAGTCTTAACTGGATCCCATCCAGTCCATCACTCAACCACTACCGAATCTCAAAGACCGAACATATGTTCATCATGACGGAGTCACACCCCAACTGGTGGCTCATCGTCAACACCATTACCGACACTAGCACCAGCGCTAGTACCAGCACCAACACACTATCAACAACACTAGTATCAGCACACAGGCATCCATACTAGCATCAGCACAAAAGTACCAACCCCGCAAACATCCTGGATCTCCGTTCATACGGAACGACGATCCCGTACCTCACGACTATGGGTACCACTATTCTGACAATCCTCATCAGGAAAATGAACGTTCCCCGAACGTCCCCTGATCCCCAAGTATTATAACCACCCTAATTACCCTCGATAGCCAGTCATCTCCATATGACTTCCGACTAACTGTCATTGCTATCGAGATCCGCATCCATTACCTCACACTAATACCCGAGCCAACACGGGATTCCATAATTTATCTCAGAACCGTATCCGTAGATCGAATCCCATAGTTCTGACTAGACTCACCAGAGCCATCCACATGGTCATCCATGACCTCAGCCACTCGTCGCAGCACAAGTTCTCACCCGCTAGTCACAATTAAGGTTTACCTTTTTAATCCATCATACACTAGGGTTCCACAATCACACCCTATGGTTCAACCGAACCAAACAGCTCTCCGTAATCTAAAATCCACAACCTGACCGACCCCGCGGTCTAGACATCGAATAGACGTCAGATCCAATCCTACCATCCCATCAACGTGGGTTCCACCACTAGGTCATCGGCCAACTCCGATGAACCAACATCCCTCACACTAGAAACCACCACAAGGGTTCACATTTTAGACCATTACTCACATGAGGTTCCCCGAACCTGGCTGCACCTAGCAGCACAACAATCCAATCTCACATGACCGAACCGACGGTCCCACAATACCAGTTCACCACAATCAACCCCACTTGGGTCGAATCACATTAACGCACGGTGTATCGGGCCAATCACACTCCATCCACTATCCAAACCCAAAAACTATCTATCAGGTTGATAACGAATTGCAGCCCAAAGAGACATCACACCCTCGACCTGCGCGCACAAATAGAGCAACCATGCTCTGATACCAAGTTGACAGGACCCATCCCAATCCCCCCGGAATTACCATGGAATGTGCCCTGCTCCCGTCCAACAAGGGGTGTCAGACAAGGGATGACCAAGAGCCACTGCCCAAACGGGGCATCCCAGAGTGCGCAAGGATCGATGGAGGAGGTGTGCAATGTCCCAGTCTCTGCTGCAATCGCATCTGTGATCAACCTGAAGGGCATTAAAACCAAAAGCTGTGAGTGGACAAAAACCAATAAGTTTACCAAATACATTTATAAGACATTTATGCCCTCCAATAAAAACGTATGCATGCCACAAAACCCAGTAACCAAAACGTTTGCTCAACCGAGCCCTTAGGGCCTTAGCCCAAAAACCGTTAACCAAAAACCAAGTGTGGGAACTCAGCCCAAAACCGTGGAATACCACCACCATACATATACGACCATGTGGGTCACCACCCACGACCATAAATGAACATCAATTCATTAAAATCACACAATCATAAATCCACCCGGAAAGCCATTTCATTAATTCGTATTTTACCATTACCATCACCAGCATCCCTGATGCTAGACGTCCCTGACGTCATATCTCACGGTTTCACAAGCTACGCGTGCTGCCCGGGGTCTCTCCGGGTCCATATATCTGACATCCCTGATGTCTGACGTCCCTGACGTCAATCATAGCAATCCTGCTCCTGAGTCATCATACGGTCCGGCTGCTCCGTATGGTGACCCTTCACAGGCAATGCACCGTGACTTCCCCAGTGTCCCAGACATCTGGAGGAGACCATCATATATCCATGTGTACAGATGGTATATGGAAAAATAGTTTTATTAACTCATTTCACAACATCACAATGGGCCCTGCCCGAATTTTCCATAAAACAACACATTTCCATTTAGGGTCCCTGACCCGAAACCACATTTATTAAATATAGGGCCCCTGACCCGAAATCATCATTTTTAATCCAACTGGGCCCCATGCAAGATACATAACCCAAATGGGTCTCAGCCCGATTTTATACCAACTGGGCCCCTGGCCCGATTTCATTAACCAACTGGGCCCCCGGCCCGATTCTCAAATGGACTCCAAGTCCGAAATTTCCAAAACAAGTGGGCCTCAAGCCCGAGTTCATCTTTCCAATATAAAAACCATTTTATCATAATATTTATTTAACCACAAGCATGCAAAACCACAAATAAACCGTTAATCCCGATACACGTGAAATACGGAAAACACCTCGAAATACGTGCAACATACCCAAAATCAATACTCACAAATACCATCATAGAAATCATGTATATAAACCATATAACACATTTAAGCATGCATAGGATTTATAAAACCAAAGTCCACTCACAGACCGTTTTAACCGTGTGCCTCGATATGCGTGCCACCGGCCCTCCCGGGCCACACCACTATCACCGGGACTCCCAATCCTGTCCAAATCACATTAGAGGGTTACTAACCTCATTGTTAACATCCTATCAAAGTCCCGTAATTTTCCCGAATTTTTACTTATTTTTAAACTTAATTTAAAACCTTCGGACATCCCGAACACTATCGAGACGGTGTCCGATCGACACGAAACCAATCCCAAAATGTCTGTTACATCGAATAGATTAAAAGTCATGTTGGAAGTTTCCCCAAAATACCCTTCACGCGCCCCCACGCGCCAGGTCAACATTCAGGTCAACAATGATGACGTCATGCTACAGTAACCGGGTCTGTAACCGGGTCGCCGTCGACCCGCGGCTTGACCCGATCACAGATCGAGTTCCAGACCACCATTTTTGATGCGGTTTGATCCTATGGACTCGTCATAACCTCCTATACGGTTCTGTGACATCCAAACTCATTTTTAGGTGGATTAAACTACCTGAAAACTGACGGGAAAATCGGTTGAGAACTCAGGTCATCAACTCCGGCGACTCGTCGAGATTCCAGCCGTGGTTCATGGTCCAAAATGGTCGTCTAGGTTCCTAGGACATGTTTCAGAAGTAAGCAAACAATCCTAACGTCAAAAACCAGTATTTCGAAACAGGGAAGAAAATCAAACCTTCTAGGGTTTCTGGGCATATCGCCGCCGTGGCGCCGTCGTGGCTCGTCCAGTCGTGGTCTGAGTCGTCCTAAGGTTCCAGTGGTCCTATCCCTACGTTGGTTCGAGTCCAGGTATGAAGGTTTGGACGGTTGGATCGATTTGGGCTGTTCGGGTTCCTCTCGGGTCTGGGGAGTTTCCGGCCGTGCAGGGCGGCCGTGAGGCGGTGGCCGTCGTCTGAAGGTGGCTGGGGTTCGTCTGGACGTGTCTGGTGCATGGGTTGAGGCTGAGATGTGGTGATGTGTTTGTTCTTGGAAGGAAACCGTGCTCACGGTTTTGAGGGAGAATGAAAATGAGAGGATGTGTGGTCTGATCAAATAAAGAGAGAAGGAATGAGATCTAACGGCCCAGATTCAATCTCCATATAAAATGAAGGGTGAGGATTTGAGGAGAGGGAATAATTAATTAACCCAAATGGCCAGCAAAGATCCCTGAATTAGGGAATGAAGGGGATGATGACATGTGTCACTCATCAAGGGTCCAGATTGGTTTGGATTAAAGTAGTCAGATTTTATTATTATATTATTATTTTATTCCGAGTCTCGGTTAATCGCATTTTACGTCCTTGACCATAACTTCGTCGTCGTAACTCCGATTTCGGCATGCCGCCTGTCGTTGGATTCGTATCGACGATACCTACGTAACGGTCCTTGGCCCTCGCCCATCGGACCTCCCGGTCAAAAAGTCAACATTTGGCCCCAAACATGCCAAATTACCAAAATACCCCTCAACTTCCGAACACCATAACTTTCTCTACGAATGTCGGAATCGAATGTGCCACCTGTCTATGAACTCGTGACGTCCCGAACTACGTCATGGTCATCGATCAAAGTCCATTTGACCGCCCGAACAAAAAGTCAACATTTTGCCCACGACCAGGGGCAAAACGGTCATTTCGCACAATTTGTCCGATTCCGCCCTACTAACCACCGTTCAACCTCACTAATCAAGATTAGTCACTAAACTAATCCCGGAATTCGGGACGGGTCGTTACAAAACGTGCCATAACCGAAATCTCAAAATCATCAAAACCATTTATAGATTCCAGCATGTGAACATATAAGTAAATCAGAAAACATTTAAGCATGCAAAGGTTTAATGAAAACGGGCCCACTCACAGTACGATTCCGCTGCGAATCTGCGCGTACGGACCTCGAGATTATCGTACAATTCCTGTCAGTTCAAATCACATGTAAGGGTCACTACAAGTCTTAAAAGTTTAACCACAAAGTCCGAAATAGAAACCGGCCCGGGGAAACCGTACAACACGTTTCCCGAGGTAACCGGCCCTAAACTGACCCATCAAAGCTTATCTCAGATCAACATGGTTAAATCACCAAAAATGTTCAGAATGATGAGAGGAACAAAAGTCATGTTGATCGTGATCGGAGATAAGGTCCAACGCGCCCCTCACGCGCCGCCCAAAGTGGCTGCGCGTGAAAGTCACGCGCCTGACACTGTAGCTACAGTGTCACCTCCTTCACCCGTTTGTCTGTAATACGGGCCTGCCACCCGCGGCTTGACCCGGTTGAATACCCATCAATTCTTACTCGATTTCAATCCAATTTGATCCTAACATGTTCATTAACTATCCAATTTAGGTTCTGTGACAAAAATCAACCTCGACACATCCCCCAAACGACCCATCGACCCGCGATCAACCAATCGGGTCAATCACCAGAACTTCCTGGTTTCAAACCCATTGTCCAATTAACTTCACAGGAAGCATAACAGGATCAAAATGAACCAAAATGAACAATCAATTGTGTCTGAAAGTACCTGAAGGTTGTCGTCCCAAGCTCTGCAACTTCCTTGAAAACAGCAGCCTCCGTCCTAGCTCAACCGTGGCTGTTAGCCTTCAATTTCGATGTGGTTGAGTTCCAAACACTCCCAGAAGACTAAACCAGGCCTTGGTTTGGTCCAACACTCACCAGAAATCAAAACCCGATTTTCCCTCCAATTTTGCCCGAAATGGTTTCTCTGGTTTTCTTCATCAATTCTCAGTGTTCTTAATGGCAGCGTGGTGCTCATACATGTGCTAATTAGTTTTAAATAACCTCAGCTGTCCCAGAGGCTCGTGGAAGTCCAAATTGTCCACTGAAATTTGTCCCCCGAAAGCTTCGAATTTCAATTAACAATTGATCGTGCAGGTTGGACGGCTCAGGCCACTTCAAAAGCAAAAGACAGCCCAGACTTTCCAGCACATATTGGCATAATCAATTGTGCACTGGACCACCGCACATGGTGGTGCCGTCCATGGTTCCCCCGCGGTTGCTACAGTAACCAGGGCAAAAGACCAAAATGCCCCTGGTTCAATAATTACCAAAATGCCCCTCACTTCCTAGACCCGTAACTCAGCCATACGAAGTCCGATTTCGGCGTGCCGCCTGTCTACGGACTCAGGACGTCGAGACCTACCTAACGGTCCTAGAGTCGTGTGAAAATTAATTATTAAACGAAAAGTCAACATTTTCGCCCGTGAAGTCCAACTTACGGTAATGCCCCCGAACTTCCGATAGTCATAACTTTTTCCCTGATCGTCCGAAATGGACGTGCCACCCGTCTATGAACTCGTGACGTCCCGAACTACGTCACGGTCATTGGTCAAGGTCCATTTGACCCACCAATCAAAAAGTCAACAATTTGGCCATACCATTAACAAGGGTAAAAACGTCAATTGATACATAAAATTACAATATTCGCAAGGCCCAAACTTCTTAAGTTGTATGGCTGCATCTTCGCAAGGCCCGTCTGAGGTTTTACGCTTGCTAGATGACTCTGCAGGACTGGAACAGTTGGGCTTAGAAGGACCTTGAGGATCATGTTTTCTCTCCAAAGAGTCACTAGGCCCTTGCTTGTTGTTTTTCTTCTGGGTAACGGGTTTTTTCAAGCGCAATGGAGCGTTCAACCACTCTTTAATTAGGGTGTCCGAAGGCCTCCCGCCATTCATGTCTCTGAGAGGAGAGAGTAGCCAGCTCATGTCTCGAAACTCTGGAGGAATTTTTAGGGCCATGTCAATCTTTTTGAGATCAGGATGACCTTCAAACCCGCTGTACAGCTCATCAAACATGCGGAAGTGCGAGGCAATCCTCAGGTCCGGGGAGGCGTGTTTGTCCCATGCGCCACCAATTTCGATGCAGTTGAATGTGTACGAGTTGTCATCAAACATCGTCCTCAAGAATAGCTCCACCTTGGGTACGACTCGAGAAAGACGACCGCCGGTGATTCCGTTGTGCGACACGGAATAACAATGCCAGAATTTGTCTTCAGTGAGTCCCAAGCCAAAGAACTTGTTCATCTTCTCAAAACACATGATGTGTCGGTAGGCATCGACGTCTAGTTGAGCGGGGCTGCATCCCATCCGGCCAATAATCTTGGAGAAGAACTTCGTGAACGGGAACTTAAAACCCCACCCAATGATCAAAGGGTGGAATTTAGTCTATCGACCGCCGACAGGATTTTTTCCCCTTCCATGCTTAAGAGCTTTCATGGAAGAACATCTGTTGCCAAGCTCCACGAAGACGTCGTCGGGAAAGGCAATCTGATTGCGAGTTTTCCACTCCATGAAGTCTTCAGGCTTCTCGAACTCCATATCTTTCCCTCGGAATAGGCTTTGGCTACGAGAACCGCCACGCTCCCACAATGCGAGCCTGCTAGGTCTCTCGAGAAGTGCACCTTGACGCATCTTGAAATGACCGCCTCAAACAAATAAAGTGGGTGCCACTTGAATTAAACCCAACGGACGTCTTGAACTCCCGGAATGAGCAAAAGCGCCCACCTACAATAAAGGAACGTATTTATTAGTTCCTAAAATAAATATATTCCAAATATATGCATACTAGAACATATATACATATGGAAATTCAAAATACATATGTTATTATCAAACACAAATTAATAGCATTAATATTAAATACACATTTTAATATATTAATAGCATTAATATATTAAATGCATATTTAAATGTATTAGTATGTACATATATATATACAAAGACGTATGCAATGTACCTGCAAAACATCAAAACATTTGAATGTATATAAGTTGACATAAAACAAACGTTAACAACGCATATATATATATATTATAGATGTATATATAGAATAAATGGGTCATGCAGGAACATCATATATATGCAAAAAGTCAAAACATTTGAATATGTATATAAAAAAAAACACTTAAATATATAAAGAAAGTCAAAATGGAAGTAATAACATATTAAATATATGTATTTGAGAAAAGGAGTGCGGAAGTGCACTTCCAATATATGAACTATTTGAGGAGTGCGGAAGTACAGAAGTGCGCCAGCTCCATCATTCAAACACCTGCGATGTGGCTCTGCCCAATCAGCCAACCCAACAAGCACTGATGCGAGGAGAACCTATTTTGGGCACTAAAAAGCACCACATAAAATGCGGGCCTGCCTGCCAAGTTCACCAGCTGGTCACATGGGATCTTCTCCAAGTAAGATGGGCGCTGAAAAGGACTCTTGGATTGCGCCTGGCCCATCAGAGTGAACACCACACATGCGCGCTAGACTCTCCCATCTTGCTGGCATGGCACGGACCCGCTGGGTGCAATCAATTCCCGCCAGCTGCGCCACTCCGAAGCATGCGCGTGACACTCAGTACAATCAGTCTCCCATCCTTTGCAAAATAGCTGCTCAAGCATGCACCCGTTTCGGAGCAGTTAGGGCATCCACCGATGCCCAGCTGATATGTGGAGGTCTTAAAAGACACTAACAGGACCACATTTTAAATTGGACCTGCTTGTCAGACACTCTCAATGTCGAACATGATGTCCTCCTCCAGCTCTGCCGCAGGTAATGTTTTGCGATTTTGATAGCAGTCATCCCACTCCAAGCTAGTCTCCAAAGCAAGAAAAAACAACAGTGAAAAAAAAAATAGAATATTACCTTTTCCTTTTCCACCGAGCTCCCTAGCCTTTTTTGCCTACAAACAGAGCAAAGTTTTTCCCTTTTTTCTTTGGATCAACACGAGTTTAGGTTTAGGGACTTCAGCTGGGAATTCTTTAAATAGGAAAAAGAAAGTCATAACTGATTTAATTGGTTTAAATTTCATTTAATAACACTTAATTGAAATTTATTCTATTAAATTAAATTTCATTTAGTTACATTTAACTGAAAATGAAATTTATTATTAAAAAAAAATTCATTTAAACCACATTAAAATTTATTTTGATTACCTAAATTAAATCGCATTTAGTTAAAGTTGACTAAATCTTTTTCCATAAAAATTTAGTTCAAAATAAAAATGGCAACATTTCTCACCCCAACACAGATATATGTATAAGAATAAGTATATGTATGAATATGAGTATACAAATATAAGTATACCTTATTAATCCCATGAATGAACATCCCTTAAGATTCCCTGAATTCCGAAGCGATGTGGGGGCATTTGTGGAACCCAAAATCATCCGAAAATTGTGGAGCTGCCACGTAGCCCATAATTCCCAAAATGACCAAATTGCCCCTGGCAATAACACTAGTCATTTGAAAACACCCACACATTAAATAATCTATTTACCAGCTAAATACGTTATTTAATCGGGTTAAAATTTCCGTAATGTTAATATCCTCTCTGAGAGTTTAAATTGTCATTATTCTTAGTAACGGACAATTAATATTAATATTAAAACACAATAATTATCATTATTATCATAATGAGTTATTATTATAATTATTAAATAATATATTTAATAAATAATATATTATTTATTAATTACAAATTCAACCGACCAATCAGAACGCTCCGAAACTTCCAAGATTTTTCTATAAATAGTGAAACACATTTCATTTCCAAGGTACGTCGATTCTTCGCTTCGAAGTTTATCCTTTTCCTCTCTCAAAGCTAACTTAGGCATCGGAGTGTTCTTGGTCGAACAACCCCCCGGGTAAATCGATCGAGGCAACGATAGCTAATTGTTTGCTGTTTGCAGGAATTGTGAGGACTTTTCGCGGCGGGTTCGATAATTGATTCAACAACCTTCACGGCCTCGCCGTCACAACCTCGTTGTTAAACGACCTCACGTAAAGGCCCACCCCCAACTCATTGACTCACGACGTCACATTTCTCAGTAGCCAAACGGCCCACCCCCAACTCACGTAGAGGTTTTGAACATATGGATATGAAATTGGTTAGAGGTTTTGATTTCTGAATTATGTGATACCTTGGTACTTTGGATATTAAATTATCAAACATATGGATATGAAATTGGTTAGAGGTTTTGATTTATAAATTATTTGATACCTTGTACTTTGGATATGAAATTGTCAAACATATGGATACATTGGTCAGAGGTTTTGATTTCTGAGCAAATTAGTTGGTTGGGGCTTCTTTGTAAGGTTCACTGATAGATGGTGATACACTGATACATAATTACATATATGAACGTCGTCGTTGAATCGGATTTTGGGATGATAAATTGAACGTTTATATTTTTTTTTCTCAACATGTTCTATTCGTATAAAATACAACCATGAAGGGCGTAAATGTAACCATAATTTTTATTCTCACATATTGTTATTGAGAATGTAATTGTTTGAAGTCATTTGTCTGCAGTAGTTGTTATTGACAATGTAATTGCTTGAGGTCAATCGTCTGCCATAGTTGCTTTTTTTTCTTGGCAAAGCAATAGTTGTTATTGAAAAATGAGAATGTAGGTAACGACCTGGATATTCGAGAAAAATAAAATTTGAAAAATTAAATGGAAATGATGATTTTGTCCTTATATAGTCAAAATGTTGACTTTTTTATCGGTAGACTTTCTAAAAGTTTCGTGATGACCGTTATGAAGGTCTCAAATTCCTATATACGTAGACAGGTGTTACGCCGAAAAAGGAGTTTAGATAAGTTCGTTATAGGTAAAAAATAGGTAGGGGCATTATGGTAATATTAGGTTAAAGGGTAATTTGGTAATTTTACATTTGTGGCATGCGAAACTTGTGTGTTATCTAGAAAATTCTCTAAGTTTCCCTCTCACTCTCCCCATCGACATAGCCCAAGTATATATAACTGTGTTGTGTGTGTTTTGAGTGTTCGGTGGTGGTGAGCCGTCAACCTCCCAACCCATGAAGGAAAAAAAGATAGGAGAAAGGGGAAGAACGAATTAAAGAAAAAGAGAAAGGAGAAAGGGGAAGAAATTAGGAGAAAGAAGGAGGAAGTATGTAAGAACCGTGGCGGCATACTAAGAGAATCGTCGGCTTTCCTTCGGGTTTTCTCACTCTGGACCAGGAAACTGAGGAACTAGTCGTTGTTGTACTTTTCTGTGAGTACTTCGGTCATTTTCGGGCAAGAATTGACAAGCTAAACACTGGAGAGACCATCGAATAGCTTAGGGAAGCCATGGCCGAAGGTTCACGCAGATGGACCACGATTTCAAGTAAGTTTTTTTATCCTTAAACATCATAGAGCTCTTCCTGAGATCAAGTAGAAGCAGTTGGATTATTGGAACGTCCGTTTTGGATGTAAAAGGGCTAAGAAACAGACAAGTTTTTATCGCGGGTCGGGTGACCCAGAAAACCAGACAATCTGGTCTAGTTGAGGAAGAAAATGACCTTGAGATGCGCGTAGCCACCACGCGCAAAGAGTGTCCTCGGAGCGTGCGGCGAAATCTCATCTTCCGACCAACACGAAAATTAATTGTCGTAAAATTCTGAGTTCATTGGTCCAAAGTTTTATTTAATTGGAAAATGTTTGACTATATTTTTGAATTTCCAAAGTATTATGTTTACATTTTAATTAATAATTAATCTGAGAGGATTAAGCCTAATTTGGGCATTAGAAAGCTCTTATTTTTATGTGAATTTAATGATAATTGGTTGTTTACGATTTTATAGGAATTTTTACAAAAATAGTAAATATACCTTAATTGATTAAATATATTATGTTAATTATTTCTGTCGAAATCGAACACCTAAATATGAGCATTATAATTCTAAGAGTTGTTGGGTAAATGTAACTTTAAGGTGATTAAGGGGTGAAGTGTAACAAGCATGTGTTTTTATGGGAATGTGATTATATTATAGCGATGATACGATGCTATATATATATATACATGATGATGATGATGATGCTGATCATGTTACTAATGTTATGACGATGACATAATTTATAAGTTGATGGCTATGAAGGTAGGAATAACACATGAAGAATATCAATTTAACTAGTAAAGTAGCTCTTATGAAAAGGATATTATGTAAACTATACTTGGGAAATCCCACAACTTGGATTGGTATTATATGTGTGTACACCTAATTTATTGATAATTATGGTTTATTTTGTGCAATGTGATTTTTGGGCATATAAAAAGGGTTGTGAACAAGTAAAGTATTTTGTTGTTGTTTTAATGATTAATAATGCAAATGATAATGACAATAATAATGGAAATGAAATTCGAATATGGTTGAATTAGTAGATTCTCTTATCCACGCTGGGTAAATAGGTTGGATGTGGATGGTAATCCTGTCAAGGTAGACTTAATTTGGTTAATTTAATAAGTCGTGGATGACAGGACCCGTCTCAATTGGATTTTGATAACCGTGCCCGATCCTGCTCCCATCTGACAAGTCAACTAAAGTCCCGAAACTACCCCTCAGCACCTGTAAGACAAAGGATAACTGCACTGATTTTCGCTCATGCCTCCGTCTCTCGATCAACCCTGAATGTCGTGTCACGGCCTGGAGGGTCATAAAAACATAACATGTGTGAGTGGACAAAACTAATATCCTTTGAAAACACATTTCAAATAGACCATTTCCCCCTCCAGTTATCAAACCATGCATACATAGTGTAAAACATATGAATCATCGGCTTTCTAGCCAAATCACACGAATATCATCAAATCCCGGCTCTTAAGCCAAACACATGTGAAAAACACCAGAACCAGTCATCAAGACCAGAACCCGTACTACTTACCAGTACGCAAAGAACTCAAAATCAACATCAAACCGCACGACTCAAGTGCACAATCATACAATAGCATCCCGCACTACGCGTAGGCAATACCCCAAGTGTCAGTCGTCTGGGAAACCACCCCCTAACTCCGACTCTCTCGGCACACATATCCCCGAGCGTCAGCCGTCTGGGAACACCTTGACTTCGGCTGCTTGGGAAGCAATCACAATCATATCCCCCGAGCTCTGATCGTCTGGGCATTACCCCTAACTTCGACCATCTGGGAACTCACAATCACAATGAAAACCATCCTGAGATTACATCCCAAAAACATCTCAATCAAATCCTTGACTCAAAAATTCAAGTCAAAACCATTCTTGACAGGGTCTCAAGCCCAAATTGTATTTGCACGTAAATCCGTAAAATCTCACTTGACATCATTAAAATAATCCCAAAAACACCCTTGACTCACCAAATAAGTCAAAATATCCTTTTGAACTCTTTTTGACCTCGGGCTTAGCCCAAAACATCAAATGCACTTTCCTCGTAACGTGCCCGAAAAACCGATTAAATAATCCATTAAATCAATAATAATCATATCAAATCACCCTGACATCATTGCAAATCAAATCATGCAATCAATCATGTAAAACATTTATCTATGCATACATAACAGTTTATAAAACAAACGCCCACTCACACATTGTCCAAACCGCTAGATCCCGAGCTGCGTGGTTTTCCGTAAATTTCAGGAATTGCAAATCCTGTAAAAAATCACTATCGAGGGTCACTAACACCTCAAATAATGTGTAACGACCCGTCCCGAATATCGGGATTTAATAATATTTAATTGTGATTTACTAATCTGGGATTAGTTGGGCAATTTCGGACGAATTGTGCAAAATGACCATTTTGCCCCTAGGCGTGGGCAAAACGTTGACTTTTAATTCGGATGGTCAAATGGACTTTGACCGATGACCGTGATGTAGTTCGGGACGTCACGAGTTCATAGACAGGTGTCACGTTCGATTCCGACGTTCGTGGTGAAAGTTATGATGTACGGAAGTGTAAGGGCATTTTCGTAATTTGAACGTAATAAGGGGGAAATGTTGACTTTTTGATCGGGAGGTCCGATGTCCGAGGACCGAGGACCGTTAGGAAGGTCTCGATGCCCTGAGTTCGTAGACAGGCGGCACGCATCAATCGGAGTCCGTATGACCGAGTTACGGGTCAGGATGCGTGAGGGGCATTTTGGTAATTTTCTGCATAGGGGCAGAATGGTAATTTCTCATGGGCACTGTTTGATCGAGCAGCCGTGGATGGATGTTTTGTGCGATCGATTCCATGGATTGTTTATCAATTAATGGACTGTTTTGGAGCAGCTTTGAAGTGTGATTGCACATGTGGGGAGCTGGCAATTGATTGCACAACATGGACACTGGTTTTGTTTAATGGTTTCGGGTCAGTGCGGGAACCTTTACACAGAGGATTGAAGAATGATTTGGGGTGCTTTAAACAACTGAATTGGATTAAAATAATTGTGAGTGAGTCGTGAGGATTCATTCTGGGCAAGTGAGGACTGTCGAATTGGAGAGAAACAGAGATTGGAGAAATATGGAAAAATTGAGGGAAAATCAGAATTTAAAATGTGTGGTGTTTTGGATGAAACCAAGGGCTGTAATACTCTTCTGGGTTCATTACGAACTCAACCGTATCGATTGGCAAGGGTATCGATCACGGTTTGGCCATGAACGCAGGTTCCAGTTTCTGGGGAATTTGGAGCTTGAGGGCGACCATCTACGGGTAAGAATTCCTGAAATTAGTTACGGATTAATGATTGGTTAGGTCATACGAAGCTTCTGTATCTTTTAATTTGAAAACCAGGATGATTTGTGTGAGTTTCGAATGTTATGACCGTGAGTTTGAATTCGAGAGAATTGTTGGATTAAGGATTTATGGGTGTATTTAAGTTTACAGAACCATAATTAGACACAGGACGATCCTTTTGGCTGATTGATTTAATGAAATTAAGTGGGAATTGACAGGTTTCTGGCCGGGTCAGATCGCGGGTAATCAGACCCGTTTACCAGTCATACGGGTGAAGACGGTGACTGTAGCAGTCACTGTAGCAGGCGCGTGGCTTTCACGCGCAGCCACTCACGGCGGCGCATGACGGCGCGTGGGCACGAATCTCGAGGTGAGGTCAACATGACTTTTATCCTATACAATGTAACGAACATTTTAGCGTGGGTTTCGTGTCGATCGGATCCCGTTTCAATATTGTTCGGGATGTCCGAAGGTTTTAAATCGAGTTTAAAAATACTTAAAAATTCGGGAAAATTACGGGACTTGAATAGGATGTTAATGTTGAGGTTAGTGATCCTCTAATGTGATTTGAACAGGATTGGGAGTCCCGGTGATAGTGGTGTGGCCCGGGAAGGCCTATGGCACGCGTATCGAGGCACTCGATTAAACGGTCTGTGAGTGGACATTGGTTTTATAAATTCGATGCATGCATAACTGTTTCATGATTGTTATAATTGTGATTATATGATTTATTTTGGATATCAGTGAATTTATATGTTTTCACGCATTTCGAGGCGATTTACGTGTTTGCACGTGAATCGAGGTTTTCTGGAATTGCACTGATTTCCATAAATATGGATGGATATGATTTCATGAAACGGTTACGGATTTGTTAAAATGAATCGAACCAGGGGCCCAGTTAACTTATGAATCGGGCCAGGGGCCCAGTTGACTTATGAAATCGGGCCAGGGGCCCAGTTAACTTATGAATCGGGCCAGGAGCCCAGTTGACTTGTATATGTGATTTCGTGTCGGGGACCCTAAAATGGAATTGAATAAACTATTTCGAATTTGATTCAACTATTTGGACTTATGACGGTTTATTGGAAATTCGGGGCAGGGCCCTTGTGATATTTTGGAAATGAATAATTGAATGTGTTCCATAAAACCATCTCGATATGAGGATATTTATATCATGGTCTCCTCCAAGTGTCGGGGACACTGGAGAAGTCACGGTGCATTGCCTGCGAGGGCTCATTATACGGAGCTACCGGACCGTATAGTGATCCAGGAGCAGGATTGCTAGACGTCATGGACGTCAGACATCGGGGATGTCAGAGATATGGACCCGGTGAGACCCCGGGCAGCACGCGTTGCTTAATACCGTGAGATATGACGTCTGGAACGTCAAGCGTCTAGGACGCTAGGCATCGGGGATGCCGGAGATGGAAAAATAATAAATGAATATTACTGGATTGATGAAATAACTCTTGGATTGACTTTTGGAATTTGAAACTATGCTTTGGTTTCCGGGCTAAGGCCCTAATGGTTATTTCTAAATAAATATGGGATTATTGGTTTTTGGTGCATGCATATGATTTTACTGAGGGGCATAAATGTCTTATAAATGTTTTTAACAGGATTGTTTATTTTCGTCCACTCACAGATTTTGTTTTTAATGCCCTTCAGGTTGATTCCGGATACGACTGCAGCAGAGACTTGAGCATCGCACACCTCCTCCATCGATCCTTACGCACTCTGGAAGCCCATTCGGGCAATGGCAATCGGTTATCCCTTGTCTGACGCCTCTTGTCAGACGGGAGCATGATACATTCCATGGTAATCCCGGGGGGATTGGGATGGGTCGTGTCAAGTGGTATCAGAGCAGGTTTTGCTCTTTTGTGAGCGAAGGACGAGGGTGTGATGTCTCTTTGGGCTGTAGTTCCGTTGTCAACCTGATAGATAGTGTTGGGTTTGATTAGTGGATAAAGTGTGTTTGGCCCGATACGCCGTGCATTGATGCGATTCAACCCAAGTGGGGTTGTATACGATTAACTGGTAATGTGGGACCGTCGGTTCGGTCATGTGATGATGGATTGTTGTGCCACTCGGCACAGCTGGGTTCAGGGAACCCCATTGGAATAATGTTATGGAAATGCGAAACTCAGTTGAGTATTGATCTATGTTTTGGACCCTAGTAGTGTTGGCTAGTGAACGGGGTGTTGGTGCATCGGAGTTAGCCGATGACCTTCGTGGTGGAACCCACGATGGAACCCACGTTGAGTTGACGATTGGATTGGATTGGATTGGACGTCTATTTGATGTCAGGACCGCAGAGCCGGTCAGGTTATGGATTTTACTGCAGAAGGCAGTTGGGTTTGGTGGAACCCTAGGGTGTGATTTTGGAACCCTAACTTGTAATTGATGGGCTAGAAAGGTAAACCTTAAATGAGAACTTGTGTTGCGACGAGCGGCTGTGGTCGTGGATGACCATGTGGATGACTCTAGTGAGTCTAGTCAGGATTATGGGTTTCGATCCACGGATGCGGTTATGAGATAAAATATGGAATCCCGTGTTGGATCGAATATTAGTGTGAGGTGTGGTTACAGATCTTGACAACGATGACTGTTGGTCGAAAGTTGTGTCGAGATGACTGGCTATCGAGGGTATTTTGTGTGGCTTTCACACTTGAGGATCAGGGGATGTTCAGGGAACGTCCATTATCCTGATGTGCCAGTGGTCAAATTGGAGGTACCCATAGTCGTGGGGTACAAGTGGTGTTACGGGATCGTCGTTCGGAATGAACGGAGATCCAGGGTAACAAGGTTGCACACTGTGTGCTAGCATGGATGTTAGGGTGCTATGTATGGATGTTGGTATGGTGATACCTTTATGCCAATACTAGTATGGATGCCGGTGTGCTGATACTAGTGTTGATGATGGTGCGTTGGTGCTGGTACTAGCGCTGGTGCTGGTGTCAGTGATTGTGATGACGATGAGCCACCAGTTGGGGTGTGACTCTGTCATGATGGACATGTTATTGGTATCTTGCGACTCAGAGGTGGTTGAGTCTTGGATTGGATGGGTTCCAGTGGAGGTTGTGTCGTGTTGGGATAAGTCCTAACAGATATATGATGACAAGTGATGAATGGATCAAAAGGTATGATTGAAAACTTGGGGAATCTAGGGACGATGTTCCCTACGTCATGAGAATCAGTGGATTTGTGGAGTTGTTGTCAACTCCGAGATTGGTAAGATTGTTTACCTCTAATATCCTCAGAGGGTGCAAGGAAATTGTTGAGATAGGAAAAGTCGGGGAAAACCATTCGTGGTATTGTTGCTGGATTTTGTGATTGGGAATCACTTGGTACCTGAGGATTGAACCTGTATGGGTTGAGATGTGAGACATGGCTGTATGGTATGCACATTCAGGCAAAATTGTGGATATCCCGTTCGAAATCGGGGTGTGTGCGTACATGATTATTGGCGGACGTGAGGTCCGAGTAATGAATTGATTTTGGACACGTGGTGGTCCAAGTGAGGTATGGACGTGGGCAGTCCAGTGGTTGGACTTGACATCTCATTGGGAACATGTCTGTTTCCAACATGGTTGGATCTCCCGTTTCGGGGAGAGTTGTGATTGGGAGACGAGAGGAGTGCTCGTTTCCGCATCGGTGATTGGTATTCCGAAGTCATTGGGGTTGACTTCATATTTTCCTGTCGTGGCAGATGATGATTGTTGCTACCAGTACGTTGAGTGTGTATTGGTTGGTGGACCCATGCTTGGCTGGAAGCCTTTGGACACAAGGAGTTGTGTATGATTTTGGATTTGGTGGTGAAATGCGAGGTCATCTTTCCACCAAGGGAAATTTGACGAATGATTCATTGAGGGTGTAAGACCCTACGATTAGCTTTCAGATGGATTGTTAGCCATGTGGGCATATGTGGATCCTAGGCGGATCTGATTGGTGATGTTGTCGGCTTGGTCGATGTGACGATCTAGGATCGTGGTATTACTTGTCGGATGACGTAGTGTTGGATCTGGGTCGTGATCTTGATGATCCAGATTGGGTGTGAGTTTATCACTCTTACCTTGGTATATGAGTCGTAAATGACGGGACTGACTTCTTTTCGGAGTGAGTCCATATGGTTTGTTACTCGGTTAAGTAGGTTTCCGAAGTGGTCGGATTTTGTCAACCTTTGACGTGTGAATATTGGGATTGGCTTCCCTATGAAGTCAATCGAGTGTTTTGGACAGGCAACCGATAGGTTCGGTTTTGTTACGTCTTGGTGGACGTAAACGAGATTTTGGGTTTTGGAACCGAATTTCTGGGTGACGATTCAGGATTCGATTGCGAAGCTCGAAAATGGATTACTGGATTTGGGTACGGAATGATTATTCCAATGCTAGCTTACGGAGTAATGATTTCGGATTCGGATTTGGAAATGGATTGAAAATTTGATGTTTGGGTTCGGATTCGGGATTTCTTACGAAATTGCGGATTCGGATTCGGAATTGGAACTAGATGACGGGTGGAGTTCGTTTTGTCTCATGTTGGTTTGGGCAAAGGTATTTCATTATTGGAACGTGTTTGGCTATGACCTGGGTGGTTATAGGCAAATTGATGGATTGAAGTACGTACAGGGTACGTTGTACGATGATTGGTACTGGTTAGGCGGAGTGGTGCCTAATGGCGGTACATGGGATGTACCTGTGGTGTGCGATCAAACGTGATGGGGATCGGCTTGGTTCCGATATCATTTGTTTGGTTGTGATTGTGGGCTGGACATTGGATATTGTGCGCTGTGCAGAGTGATTTTGTCGGGTTCAGTGATTGTATGAGCAGGTGCTCTTGGCCACGGTTGGCTAGTGGAACCCCGGTATTGATATGTGTGATCACTGCTGGGCTGGTATTCAATGTGTTCCAGTTACACCACTTGTTTGTGTAATTTGACGGTAAACGTACACTCAGGATGAGTGAATTGGTGGTCTGCGTAACCACGAGTAGCCTTGTGTGACTTGATCACACCGTGATTTCCCAGCGTTTTGGTTCGCTGAGGGAGTCGGCAATTATGGACATTGAGAGTATTTTGTGTCGCAGGATTGGGCTTGCCCTGCGAATGGTGATCATGTGGTTGATCTTGCGCTACATCGAGAGTGATGTAGTACGTGGTGTTGTCACCGACGGACAGATGGTTGGAGCCTTACCAGGGTGGTAAGTTTTGTGATGACAGTTGACTGATGGTGTCAGCATGGACTGACAAATGAGATTTGGTGACTCCCAATGGGAGCAAATGTAAGGATATACTGGCAATAGAAGGGAACCGTCTAACTGAAGGAGTCAGCTAAATGGTTAAGCGATTTTATCACGAATTAGGTGATTATGCCCACTCGAGGTGGTCGAATGTTGTTGATTGTGACGTATGACGGTGATGGGATGTCTGGGTACAGACGAGGCTGGTGTTGACCCAGCAAGTGGGTGTACAGGCGTACGCATGTTATGAGGTCGAAATGTTTTCCACGTGGTGGTTGTGGAATAAGGTTATTGGTAATTTCGAGGACGAAATTCTTTAAGGACGGAAGGTTGTAACGACCCATCCCGAATATCGGGATTTAATAATATTTAATTGTGATTTACTAATCTGGGATTAGTTGGGCGATTTCGGACGAATTGTGCAAAATGACCGTTTTGCCCCTAGGCGTGGGCAAAACGTTGACTTTTAATTTGGATGGTCAAATGGACTTTGACCGATGACCGTGACGTAGTTCGGGACGTCACGAGTTCATAGACAGGTGGCACGTTCGATTCTGACGTTCGTGGTGAAAGTTATGATGTACGGAAGTGTAAGGGCATTTTCGTAATTTGAACGTAATAAGGGGGAAATGTTGACTTTTTGATCGGGAGGTCCGATGGCCGAGGACCGAGGACCGTTAGGAAGGTCTCGATGCCCTGAGTTCGTAGACAAGTGGCACGCATCAATCGGAGTCCGTATGACCGAGTTACGGGTCAGGATGCGTGAGGGGCATTTTGGTAATTTTCTGCACAGGGGCAGAATGGTAATTTCTCATGGGCACTGTTTGATCGAGCAGCCGTGGATGGATGTTTTGTGCGATCGATTCCATGGATTGTTTATCAATTAATGGACTGTTTTGGAGCAGCTTTGAAGTGTGATTGCACATGTGGGGAGCTGGAAATTGATTGCACAACATGGACACTGGTTTTGTTTAATGGTTTCGGGTCAGTGCGGGAACCTTTACACAGAGGATTGAAGAATGATTTGGGGTGCTTTAAACAACTGAATTGGATTAAAATAATTGTGAGTGAGTCGTGAGGATTCATTCTGGGCAAGTGAGGACTGTCGAATTGGAGAGAAACAGAGATTGGAGAAATCTGGAAAAATTGAGGGAAAATCAGAATTTAAAATGTGTGGTGTTTTGGATGAAACCAAGGGCTGTAATACTCTTCTGGGTTCATTACGAACTCAACCGTATCGATTGGCAAGGGTATCGATCACGGTTTGGCCATGAACGCAGGTTCCAGTTTCTGGGGAATTTGGAGCTTGAGGGCGACCATCTACAGGTAAGAATTCCTGAAATTAGTTACGGATTAATGATTGGTTAGGTCATACGAAGCTTCTGTATCTTTTAATTTGAAAACCAGGATGATTTGTGTGAGTTTCGAATGTTATGACCGTGAGTTTGAATTCGAGAGAATTGTTGGATTAAGGATTTATGGGTGTATTTAAGTTTACAGAACCATAATTAGACACAGGACGATCCTTTTGGCTGATTGAATTAATGAAATTAAGTGGGAATTGACAGGTTTCTGGCCGGGTCAGATCGCGGGTAATCAGACCCGTTTACCAGTCATACGGGTGAAGACGGTGACTGTAGCAGTCACTGTAGCAGGCGCGTGGCTTTCACGCGCAGCCACTCACGGCGGCGCATGATGGCGCGTGGGCACGAATCTCGAGGTGAGGTCAACATGACTTTTATCCTATACAATGTAACGAACATTTTAGCGTGGGTTTCGTGTCGATCGGATCCCGTTTCAATATTGTTCGGGATGTCCGAAGGTTTTAAATCGAGTTTAAAAATACTTAAAAATTCGGGAAAATTACGGGACTTGAATAGGATGTTAATGTTGAGGTTAGTGATCCTCTAATGTGATTTGAACAGGATTGGGAGTCCCGGTGATAGTGGTGTGGCCCGGGAAGGCCTATGGCATGCGTATCGAGGCACTCGATTAAACGGTCTGTGAGTGGACATTGGTTTTATAAATTCGATGCATGCATAACTGTTTCATGATTGTTATAATTGTGATTATATGATTTATTTTGGATATCAGTGAATTTATATGTTTTCACGCATTTCGAGGCGATTTACGTGTTTGCACGTGAATCGAGGTTTTCTGGAATTGCACTGATTTCCATAAATATGGATGGATATGATTTCATGAAACGGTTACGGATTTGTTAAAATGAATCGGGCCAGGGGCCCAGTTAACTTATGAATCGGGCCAGGGGCCCAGTTGACTTATGAAATCGGGCCAGGGGCCCAGTTAACTTATGAATCGGGCCAGGAGCCCAGTTGACTTGTATATGTGATTTCGTGTCGGGGACCCTAAAATGGAATTGAATAAACTATTTCGAATTTGATTCAACTATTTGGACTTATGACGGTTTATTGGAAATTCGGGGCAGGGCCCTTGTGATATTTTGGAAATGAATAATTGAATGTGTTCCATAAAACCATCTCGATATGAGGATATTTATATCCTGGTCTCCTCCAAGTGTCGGGGACACTGGAGAAGTCACGGTGCATTGCCTGCGAGGGCTCATTATACGGAGCTACCGGACCTTATAGTGATCCAGGAGCAGGATTGCTAGACGTCATGGACGTCAGACATCGGGGATGTCAGAGATATGGACCCGGTGAGACCCCGGGCAGCACGCGTTGCTTAATACCGTGAGATATGACGTCTGGAACGTCAAGCGTCTAGGGCGCTAGGCATCGGGGATGCCGGAGATGGAAAAATAATAAATGAATATTACTGGATTGATGAAATAACTCTTGGATTGACTTTTGGAATTTGAAACTATGCTTTGGTTTCCGGGCTAAGGCCCTAATGGTTATTTCTAAATAAATATGGGATTATTGGTTTTTGGTGCATGCATATGATTTTACTGAGGGGCATAAATGTCTTATAAATGTTTTTAACAGGATTGTTTATTTTCGTCCACTCACAGCTTTTGTTTTTAATGCCCTTCAGGTTGATTCCGGATATGACTGCAGCAGAGACTTGAGCATCGCACACCTCCTCCATCGATCCTTACGCACTCTGGAAGCCCGTTCGGGCAATGGCAATCGGTTATCCCTTGTCTGACGCCTCTTGTCAGACGGGAGCATGATACATTCCATGGTAATCCCGGGGGGATTGGGATGGGTCGTGTCATAATGTCACATAAAAATCCCATAATTTTTTGGGAATCAAATATGTATTTAAAATGTAACTTAACGCTTCGGAACCTCAAAACTATATCGAAACGGTGTTCGATCGAATCGAAACGGTGTTCGATCGACTCGAAACCTTTGTCAAAATGTTCGTTACATTGAATAGAGTAAAACATATGTTGACCATACCTTTCAATTCAGCCTCACGTGCCCTCACACGTTGCCGCAAGCGGCTGCGCGTGAAGTCCACGCGCCTACTACATTAACGGTTACAATCACCTTCTTCACCCGTTTTTCTACAATTGGGCTCTGCAACCCACGATTCAACCCGGTCAGAAACCCTTCAATTTAACCTCAATTTCATTTTTTTTCTTTCATCGAAAGTCGTTTAATCACTTTCAATTAGGGTTCTGTTTATGGAATTTCCCAAATTACAACTTAAATCTGTCCATTTCAATTCGATTTCCCAATCGGCCATAACTTCAATTCTATCCAATTTCAGTTCAGTCTTCAATCATAATCAATAAGTAGATTAGGACCATTCTAAACTAAATTTCAAGATCAATTTTATAGTTACTCTGACAGGACCCCGTCCCAACTGGACGTCAAAAACCGTGCCCGGTCCTGCTCCCGTCTGACAAGTCAACCAAAGGTCCGAAACTACCCTTCAGTGCTTGCCAGACAAGGGATGTTTGCGCTGATTTTTGCTGCTGCCACTGCCTCACGATCAGTCCCGAACGTCGTACCATGGCCTGGAGGGTCACAAAACAGAAAAGGTGTGAGTGAACAAAAATGACCTCTTATAAAAACATTTGCCAAAATACATTCTTACCCTCCAATTTTCACAAACTTGCATGCATATCGTAAAACATGAGTAATAGTATGAAATCATTCAAGTATGAACCGTGGACCGATAAAATCAAAACATATTTTCCCATGGTCCATAAAACTCATGTTCACCAAATCAGTTCATGTTATAAAACATCAAATCCCGGCTCTCAGGCCAAAACATGTGAAAACAAAATCACTTGGCCACAAAGACCAAAAACCCGTACTCAAGACCAGTACGTCATCACAAACAACATCAATCAGCACTAATCACAAGCGCATAATAAATATATCACAATCACATCTGCACTACTCACAAGTGCTCAATCAATCAAACTACACTACTCACAAGTGCTGCACTACGTGTAGGCCAATATCCAGTCACTCTCTCGAGAACAGACACCTCTGGGCTCAATCCTCGGGCTCAGTCACATCTGGGCGAACACTTCCCCAGGCTCAGACCCATCCGAGTGGTACATCCAGGCTCAGTCACATCCGAGAAGCTGACTACCATAGGATCAACTCCCGATCCTACAATCACATCCCCCAAGCTCCGGTCGTCTGGGTAATCCCCCCAAGCTCCGACCGTCTGGGCATTTCACAATCACAATGAAAACCATCTCGGGAATTACATCCCAAAATATTTCAATCAAATCTTGTCTCCATACAAAGTCAAGATCATTTCCGACTGGGTCTCAAGCCCCAAAATACCATTTACACATAAACTGTTAAAATCACATTTTAAAATAATAGAATAATCCAGAAATCATCATTGACTCACCAACCAAGTCAAAATATCATTTTAGAAATCATTTAAACAACGGGCCTAGCCCAAAACATCATTTGCACTTTCCTCAGAAAACGTGCCCGAAAGACTGATTAAAATAATCATAAAATCACAAAAAATCAAACCAAATTATCAATTTCATCAAATTCACATGTGACTCCAAAATCGAGTCAAAATCACTATCCACTTGGGTCTCACGCCCAAAATAACATTATCACGCAAATCCATGCGTTCGCAACCTCAGTTGCCATTTTCACGTAATTCCATGAAACCGATCCTTGACTCCTTCCCGAGTCAATACATCATTTTCAATCCATGACTCATAACTCGAGTCCAAACATCATTTTCAATCAATTTCAATCCCGGACTCATAAACCAAGTCCAAACATCATTTTCAATCAATTTCATAATTTCTCAAAAATCGTGCCAAAAAATAATATAATAATCCATAAAATCGAGAAATCACCGGATTGAAACATAAATCATGCCAAAGCATATCAAATCATATAATAAAGCATTTAAAACATATATGCATGCATCACGGTTAGAAAACAAAGTCCACTCACACACACCGTCCAAAACGGTTCGTTTCCGAGCTGCACGTTTTTCCGTAAATTCTGGAAATCACAACTACTGTCCAAAATCATTATAGAGGGTTACTAACATCTCAAAATACTTCCTATAATTTTTCCCAATTTTTTCGAAATTTAAATACGTATTTTTAATGTAAAACAAAACTTCGGATACGTGGAACATTAACGAAACGAAATCCGATTTCCTCGAAACCAGCGTCAAAATGTTCGTTACACTGAGAGGATTCAAAGTCATGTTGACCTCACCTTGAAACTAGGCCGTACGCGCCCTCTCGCGCCGCCCAAAGTGGATGCGCGTGAAACCCACGCGCCAGCTACAGTACTCGTCGTCCTTGCCCGTTTACCTGATAAACGGATCCTGCAACCCGCGAGACGACTCGGTTCAAATGCTATCAATTCGATAACAATTTCAACAATTGAACATTCAATCAGCTTCGATTCAAGTCTAATTAAAGTTCTGAAACATCAATTACACGAAACCTTACCTTAAATCACATAACTCGAAGATGAACATCGAAGAACTCTCGAACACTGTTCATCTTCGAAAGTCGTCAATGTCAAACATTTTCCTTCAATTGATGCAACCATAAGCTTCAATGGACTCAGGTAAACTCTTTCCCCATCTCAATTGCATCAATCCAAGGCTCAAACTCCACGACTCAAACTCGAACTTGCACACTGTTACCAGACCCAGTTCAGAGCCAAATGGGCCTCAATTGCCTTCGCTCTTGAGCTGAAACAACTCGTCACAACCTCAGGAAGCTACTTCCAAGCTCCATTTCGATCCTCACGGCTCAATTCTTCCAATTCGAATTTCCCTCCCAAAATCCAAATTTTTTATTTTCAGTCACCTTCTCCCTCTCAATCCCCCGTGTAATCCCAGTTAATTCTGTCTCCCAATTCACTCAAATTCTCACTCTCTGGTTCAGAAATGGAAGGGAACAGATGGACAGAGATCAACTCTCTCTTCTCTGTGTTTTGCTGCTTGTTCACGGGTTAAGGACAGAAGAGATTAATGGAGGATTAATCAATAATTAAACATAATTAATTAATAAAACATCATAATTGTGTCTTCCCCAAAACAAGGATCTTAGTTTAAGCCTTAATTTAAGGGATGAGTGACACTTGTCACTCATCCAGGTGTGTTCAGTCACCAGGTACTGTTCATAATAAAATAATATTTTAATCCCGGTTCGTTTGGTTAATCGAGTCCGTTCCTGTGACCATAACTTCGTCGTCGAATCTCCGATTTCGGCATGCCGCATGTCGTTGGATTCGTATCGACGAGACCTACGTAACGGTCCTTGGCCCTTGTCCCAGAAAGAAGAATGTCACAAAAATTTCTTCAATTCCACTCCAAATCCGAAGTTCCCAAGTTTGAATTTCTTCGAATTGTTCTTGGGTGGGTTTCAGGTTCCAGGCACAATTCCTCTCCTTTCTTCCCTTGTTCTCCCTCGTTTTCCATTCTTAAATTGTCTCCCAATCTCAGATTTGCACAATCAGTCTTATCCTTAAGTAATTGATTGAAGATTGGATGAAAGGGAACTACGGTTTATTGTTGTTCATACACATACAACCTACAAACAGGGCCACCAATCCATCTAATTTAGTGACATGTTTCACTTACTGGCCAACTAAGTCACTAAACGCTGATTCATCAATTGGTCCAGTCACAATTACCATTTTACCCTGGCTGGGAAATGTCCAAAATGCCCTTCCTCGTTTTAGATCTGTAACTTATCCTTCTGAATTCTGATTGACGCATGCCGCCTATCTATGGACTCAGCGTCTCGGGACTTACGCAACGGTCTTTACGGAAAGTCCAAAAATTATCTTGAACAAAAAGTCAACTTTCAGCCCCCATAACTAAGGGCAAAATTGTCCTTTCCTTTCAATTTTTCCAAATTTTCCTTTTTCGAATTTTTGGGTCGTTACAGTGGACATGCTTTAAATTCATAATATCCCTTGTCTAGTAAGAGTTGTAAGACGGGAGCAGGACTAGTCCGAATTTTACGAAAGTTAGGGATGAGTCTTGGCAATGTAATTGTTTGAGGTCAATTGTCTGCATACGTGTGCTTGCTGTTTGAATTCAGATCAAAACCAAACCCTAAGAAGATGGTGCTTACCGTTGGGAGTGTTGTTGCTACTGAGTCTGCATCTGCTTCTGCTGCTAGTTCACAGTTTTGTGAGAAGGTATATGTAGAATTTGGTAGTGATGAAATAAAGGACAATTTTTTTTTTTTATATTGTATGCTACCACTACAAGAGAAATCACCCCAAAATCTCAACAATCTATTTTTTTTTGTAGGTGGGCAATGTTATGAGTCACAAGCACAACAATTTGATGAAGAATTGAATGTGGACAGCAAACCCCAGCCTAGTGCCGAGCGTAATGCAGAGTTTCTGAACAATGCAAAAAAAAAAAAAAGGCAACGAGCAAATATATGGGATCACTTTGAAAGGTACAAATTTGCTACTGGAGCCACTAGGGCTATGTGTAATTACTACTTAGATCATACGTATACTACTAATTCGGCCAAAAATGGAACTAGGGTTTTGATTAGTCACATTGAAAAATGTGTTAAATATCCTCCTAATATGGCCACGAAAAAAATCAGAAAGTTTTGACTCTAGAAAAGCCCACATACGTTGTTGGTTGGTTTAGTTAGAAGAGCATTATTAGAGCATTTGTTAAGATGTTCATCGTAGATAAGTTGCCTTTTTCTTTTAGGGAGGGAAAGGGGTTTCGTGCGCTCAAGGCTAGAGCTTGTCCTTAGTGGAAAGTTTCATGTCGTGAGACAGATGCTAGAGATGTACTTAGTATGTATTATGCTAAAAGAGAGTCTCTAAAGGAATTTATTAAGTCTCATAGGGTTTGCATAACAACTGATACATGGACGTCGCTTCAAAACATCAACTATATGGTTGTCACTGCTCATTTTATTGATTGTGATTGGGTCTTGCATAAAAAAAAATTACAAACTTTTGTGTGATTCCAAACCATAAGGGATATTCAAATGGGAGGCTTTTGGAGGATTATTTGTGTGATTGGGGTATTGAGAAGTTTCTCACTGTTACAGTAGATAATGCTTCTTTGAATGACTCTGGATTATCTTATTTGATTAAGAGAATGGCTAAATGGAAATTTTCGATAACAATTTTGAATATAAGAGAGAATTTGCATGTTAGGGTGTATTGCTCATATTCTTAAATTGGTTGTCAATGATGGCTTGAATGAGTTGAATAGTTTTGTTCAAAGTATTCAAAATGTTGTTAGTTATGTAAGATAACATGACCCGTCTCGATCCCCCTGGATCATAGGGGAATGTGCCCTGCTCCCGTCTGATAATCATGCTCAAATACTGAAAAGACCCTTTATGGGTTTTAAAGTAAACATGCTGAGTTTAACTACAACATTGTCAGACAAGTGATAAGTATCTAAATACAGGACCGAGCATACATGTATGTACAAATAAAAGTACCAAAATCCTTCCCCAAAGGAGTAATAAGATGTGCAACAGTACTGTCTATGCCTCTGCCTAAGTCTCCGCCCATGTCTCTATGTCACGACCAAGAGAATCAATAAAACAGTCAAAATGTGAGTGGACTAAAAAGAAGTATTTTCAAATACAATTTAAGAATAATAACATTTTCCCATATGTTTTACAACCATGCATGCATTCAAATCAAATCGTATGGAAACAGTATATATATATATACATCTTGACACACATATTAGTAAAACACGATATAGCAAATCCATGGCATCTACGATGTCTCGACATTCGCAATGTCTATAATCAATATCATCCACAATTTCCAATTCTACGAGTGCAACTCGGGGTCTCATCTCTGAGTACCTCTTCAATATACAACTCAACGACATCTGAGGTGATATCATAATAGGTGCCTTCCCCAGATCTGTCACGTCTGGGGTGATATTATAAACTCGCACTCCTGTTCTTGAGCCTCTCCTCAGAGCGACTCATCCTAAGTAGTGCACCGTGACTACTCCAAGATACTCGACGTCTAGAGGAGACTATCCAACTCACCAGGATGGTATATGTGGATGACACGACCCACCCCCAATCCCCCGGGATTAAGAACTGAGTCATGCTCCCGTCTAACTTATGCGTGACACGAAGGCTAAACCGGCGTCCAACCTCCATGTAACACGTAAGCCGGATAAGATATTCCCAAAACGAACCGTTCACAAGTACCGGACTCTGAGAGCACGCAGAAATTACGGTGGATCGCGTGTGTGATGTCTCTGTCTCTCTCTCTACCAACAGCTCACACCACAACAACCTGGAGGGTATCGAAAACATAAAAAGACTGTGAGTGGACAAAAATAAATAACGTTCAGAAAACAGGTTTTAGAAAAGTAAATTTATACCCTACACGCAAAACCAATGCATGCATATGAAAACCAATTTACAAAACTGTTTCATATCTAAAAACCATCAATGAAAATCGGAATCGTTTCTTTCCTCAAATCCGCAATTCAAAACCAGGGTCTCAGCCTAAAATCATAAATCCTCATCAAGTACGAGAACTATGCCCAAAACTCATCAAATCCAAATCATCTGGGCCATTGCCCAAAATATGAGAAAACCAGTGAAAAACATCAATCAATCAAGTTGCTGGATCTCAAGTGCGCCCGAGTCTTTAAACTCAAAACACATGCACATAATCAGGCCTTCCCGAGATATCAACGAGTTTTTAAACTCAAAACACAATCAACAGGCCTCGGGGAATATCACAATAACCGAGTCTTTAAACTCAAAACATATCAATCCAGGGCCCTCCCCCGTCAATCAACCGAGTCTTTAAACTCAAAACCAGATCCAGCCATTTTCCGGGTCTTTAAACCCAAAACCAAGTGAAAACCATAGAAAATCCATATCCGAATTCGAAATATTGATTCCGTAAGTCGGCATCCGGAATCATCATCCCGAACACAAATCCAGAAATTCTCTTTCAAGTTCCAAAACTGAATCCGAATCATTTTTTCGAAATTCAAGTTCCAAAACCAAACTCACGTTTACCGAAATCACATGAACAGAGCTTCAAGCCCGAAATCACTTTTCCAAAATCCATGTTAAATCAAATCATATTTCAAATCACAAAATCAAATCGTCAAAATCATGGTCAAATCACATATAAATCGTAAGCTCGTAAAATGTGCAAATACGTAATGACAGGACCAGTCCGCGAAGGACATAGATAACCGTGCCCGGTCCTGCTCCCGTCTGACAAGTCAACTGAAATTCCGAAATTACCCTCAGCACTTGCCAAACAAGGGATAACCGCACCTGTGCCCACTCATACCTCCACCTTCCAATCAACCTCGATCATCGCGTCAAGACCTGGAGGGTAAATAAAACAGAAAAGGTGTGAGTGGACAAAAATAAACCTTTAGAAATACATTTATCAAAATATATTCCTACCCTCCAGTTTCACAAACATTCATGCATATCATAAATCATGAGTAAAACATATCTGGGCACAAATGTTTATAAATCACAAATCATAATAAAAACCACGGGACTCAGTTTCATATCCAGTCTCATATCCAATCTCATATAATTACGTTATCCCTGCAACGCGTGCGAATCAATAAGCTCAAGGACCGCTCAAAATCCTAGCATCCGCCGCTGTGAACACATCACTAGTCCGGAAATCCAAATCGTCGTGAACGCATCACCGACCGATCTCCATATAATCCAGCACATCTGATCTGAGTCGAGCCTCCCTCGGCTGCACGACAACAGACCGTGCTACGTGACCTCTCCGGGGTACACACATCCATCCCGGAGGCGAGCGTTATCTCCAGGGTTCATTCTGGGGAAACACATTCCCAACCGGAAGCCCTAATATCCAGGGTGCACTCCGGGGGAAACATATTCCACCCCTAAAGCCCTAATATCCACAACATCTCATCATCATGAAAACCAGTGAAAAATAGTTGCATTTGAAATCAAAACCATTTTCAATACAGGGTCTCAGCCCAAAACATGTTCCGTAAAACCAGACCCTCAAAATAATGTCGAAACGGTATCCAATTTCCTCGAAACCAGTGCCAAAATGTTCGTTACATTAAATAGGACAAAAGTCATGTTGACCTTACCTCGAAATTAGGGCTCACGCGCCGCAGCACCACGCGCCGCAGTGAGTGGCTGCGCGTGAGAGCCACAAGCCTGCACAGTAAAGGGCTACAGTCGTCGTCTTCGCCCGGATTCCTGGTAAACGGGTCCGGTTGGCCTGCGAAATGACCCGGCTGGATTCCTGCCAATTTGTCATCGATTCCTTCAATTGAACCATCAAATAGCATCGTTAGGAGTCTAATTAGGGTTCTGTAACCTTAATTTCAATCAGACTTACCTCAATCTAGTCACTTCAAATTCAAAATCTCGAAGAACAAATAAGCACTATTCATCCTGCAATCTCAATCAATTCCCGTTATTTTCTTGAAATTGATTTGTTCAGAAGTGTCATAGGATCCTTATAAACTTGTTTCTCAGGTCAATTTCGCCCTTAAACCCCTCCAAATTCACGACTCAACCTTGAATTTTCGAGGAGTTGAGGAACTCCGTTCGTGGCCAAAACAACATCGATTCCCTTCGGTTTTAATCGGGTTCGACTCGCCTTGAGCCCAATAACCTTAATCCAAGGTCAATTTGATTAAATAGTGGTTGATGTGAAAAACCCGAAATCGAAAAGGTAATAAAGGTTTGTGAATTCCGGTTCCATGGTTTTTAGTTTTCTTCCCTCTTGTCATTCTCTTAGTCTCTTGCTTACACACTTTCTCAATCACCCTCAATTACTCGAACATGGAGAGCTTTTGGCTGTGTTTCAATTTTGATCATAAGTCTGCTATGTTTTTCTTCACAAGCACACACACATGGTTGTTTTTCCATTTTAACCCACACCGCCTAATCATGTTTGAATAAATCCTCAGCAGCTAAGTGCCACTAATCCATAATATGATTGTGACAGATGTCACTCAACAACCAAAGTGAGCCACAATTGCACTGACTCATCACACAGCCCAATCAAATTACTATTTTACCCTTCTTTGAAAAATTACCAAATTGCCCTTCACTTTCTCAAGCCCATAATTGTTTCATCTGAACCCCGATTGATGCATGCCGCATGTCTACGGATTCAGCGTCTCGAGACCTACCCAACAGTACTTACGGAAATTCCAAATACGGTTTTGATAAAAAAGTCAACAAATGGCCCATTTGACCAATTTACCAAACTACCCTTAAACTTCCGAACATCATAACTTTCTCCTCGAATGTCGGAATCGGGCGTGCCACCTGTCTATGAACTCGTGACGTCCCGAACTACGTCATAGTCATCGGTCAAGATCCGTTTCACCGATCGAACCAAAAGTCAACCGTTCGCCCAATTCCAAGGGCAAAAAATCGTCATTTCCTTCAACTTTTTCCAAATTTTCCTTTTTCGAATTTCCGGGTCGTTACAACCTTCCTCCCTTAAGGAATTTCGTCCTCGAAATTTCAATCAATCAATCGCAATGTATGTTAACCAAAAACACAATCAATCACATACCCTTCTGGTTCAACCAAACTGGATATCAGTCCAAATCAAACTTATGGAACCTCAATAATCCAGTCCCCATCATTGGGTCATCATCGGGACATGTCTCTCTGTAAACCTCTGCCCCACGGGCAGTCATATCCATGCCTACTCGAAATACGGAGGCATGCTCAAAGTCCGATTATACACAATTCAGAAATCACGAGTACTAGTATCATCATCTCAATCACATGTCATCCACTCATGACATGGTACAATGGCTTAAATCACCATGCATAGGCCACCAGACCAACAACCTCATCAGGTCCAATAAATCGGGAACTCATTCCCTTCATTAAGTCAATCACTCCATACCCTTTTTTCTAGGGTCACTTCATATCGTAAATTGAACTTTTCCTTTTGTTGTTTTATCATCATAGGCCTCACTGACGTCTACCCCTGTCAATGCCTGGAATTCAATACAATTATTCATAAGATATCATAAATCATATTCATTCCTGCCAAATGATTAAAAATCACGTACCACTCCAATGCTATGGAGTTCCATCAATAACAGGATTTCGCCTATCCTTACGTTATGAGACACGTCAATTCTTGACCGGCTATCTTATTAGCCTCCCTACGAATGATACCTGACCCGAAAATGCGGTTTTAATTTCAACGTATCATGACCATCGCCTCATCACACATTAATCCTTTTTGTTTATCAATCACTTTTAATCCTGATGGTCAATACAGTACTTATACATTCCTTCTCAGGGGTATGGCCTCTGCATACTCGATCCATGTGTCACTATGGCCGATCCCAAATCAGGCAAGGAAAATAAAACTCTTGAGGGTTCAGCTAGCATCGGCAATCCCAGTCCCATGCTACCGAAACACACCTCACCACTCCCGAATCTCATAGTGACATATCACTATGCACACAGAAAAGGTCACATCGAACATAAGACATTGCTTCTCCACTTGTAATCATTCCATTTCAATTTTTCTTTCCAAGAGCTCTGATCTCCTTTTGGGTCAATCACCATAACTGGGAATACATTGTAGATAACCCTTCTCCAATCCTCTATGGTATACATCCAATCTCAAACAACTCATGTTTCCCCGTGACAGTCTTTAATCATTTTCCATTGACCAACACATCAGTTTCTCCTGGGATTCACACTAATCCCGTCTGTTCTTATATATTCCACATGACATGACCCGTCCCAACTGGACCTCGATAACCGTGCCTGGTCCTACTCCCGTCTGACAAGTCAACTGAAGTACCACAATTGCCCTCAGCACTTGCCAAACAAGGGATAATTGTACCTGTGCGCATTCATACCTCCACCTCCCGATCAGCCTCGATCGTCGTGCCACGACCTGGAGGGCCAATAAAACATTAAAGAGTGTGAGTGGACAAAAATTAAAGGTTTAGAAATACATTTATTAAAATCGTCTTACCCTCCAGTTTTCACAAACATGCATGCATATCATATAAAACATAGGTTATATAAATCAAAGTAAAAGAAAACAGTTAATATAATTCAAAATCAATCATGATACCATCATCCTCAACATCCAATCTCAATATCCAATAACCCGTCACGATATCAATGCAACGCGTGCAAACTCGGGTGTCTCAAGTCCGAGTACCTCCCCAGGATCAACGACGTCTGGGGTGATATCATCTCCAGGATCAACGACGTCTGGAGGATATCAATATAAACTCACACTCCTGAGATTGAGCCTCCCCTCGGAGCTACTCATCTCCAGGCAGTGGATCGTGACTACTCCAGGATCTACGACGTCTGGAGGAGACCATCAAATCACCGAGGATGACACCACAAATCAAGAATCTTATTTTAAAACTATTTAAATCTCAAAATCAAATCAATAGTTCAACAGGGTCTCTGCCCGAAATATAGCATTTCCACAGCACAAGTAAATTCCATAATTTCATGTGTAACAGATCATTTATAATTCATTTTCGTCAATTAAATCATATAATTTAGTTTCAAAGTCAAAAGTCATCTCAAATCTCAGATCATCGCCCAAAATCACAATTTTATAATTTTCTCGAAATTCGTGCCCAAAAGCAATATAATAATAATATAATATTCCCAAAATCCGAAAATTATCATATCACATCATTAATCATGGCAAACCAATTTAAATCATATTATAAGCATTTAAAAGCAGTTAAACATATATGCATGCATTTAGGGTAGAAAACAAAAGCCCATTCACACACCGTCCAAAGCGCTCGTTTTCCGAGCTGCACGCGTTTCCGTAATTTTCGCTATTTTCCAAAAATCCCGAATCCTGTCCGAAATCATTACTCAGGGTCACTAAGGACTCAATTTGCATCATATTAATTTCTCAAAATTTTCTGGGAATTTAATATTAATTTAATACGTAACGTAAACCTTCGGACCCTCGAAACATTATCGAGACGGCGTTCGATCGACTCGCAACCAAAACCAAAAATGTTCGTTACATTAAGTAGGACAAGCTTCATGTTGACCTTACCTCGAAATTCCCACGCACGCGCCCCCACGCGCCGCCGTGAGTGGCTGCGCGTGGGTGCCACGCGCCTGCTACAGTAATCATCACTGTTGTCTTCTCGACCCGAATGCCTGGTAAACGGGTCCTGCGACCCGCGAGGTGACCCGATCTAATCCTGCACATTTCTAGTCCATTCCTTCAATCGATTATACTAATAGGACCGTATTAACGTTTATTGAAGATATGTAATATTAATTTCGTCATTGATTACCTCAATATACTCGATCAATCCTCACAGGTTCGAAGCCTGTTCATCGTCAAGTTCTTCAAACCAGCAGCCAAACCCTTCAATTAATGAGTCGTATAGCGTCATAGGTTCATGCTGAAGATGATTTCGACGTCAATTGCACACGAATTGGCCCCCAATTACTCAACCCAAGCTCAAAATCTCCGAAGTCTGCCATGTCTGTTCATCATCGAATTGAACCCATTCCCATCAAATTCGTGTCATTGATTCATTGGGAAGCATCGTGGGACACTGGGAAACATGTTTACGAGATCAATTTCATCATTCTCGACCTCCAATCCATTCGACTCAAGCTCACAAATCCGAAGCTTCCCCCCTCTCTGTCCGAAGCTAAAATAACCCTAATTTCCTTCGTTCTTGATCCAGTTCGATCCGTAGCAATCCCAGAAGGCTAATTACAACCTCAATTTCATTCAAAAACACGCACAACATCAAATTCAATCCAAGCTTTCTCAAAGCTATTTTCGGGTTTTGTTCTCGGGTTTCTGGTTCGATTTCCATCAATTACCCCTTCAATTCTGCTCGTTTTTCTCTCTGGTTTCCTCTTCCCATTTCAGGTGTCATCTATTTGTCTCCCTTACCGATCAATTTGATCAAAACAATCTCAAAGGAAAATTGGCGGTTTTGGTTTGTTCGTATTAGGCTTACAAGCCACTAATCATCCTCTTAAGCCACTAATCATCCTCTTAAAGTGACAAGTGTCATTTACTAATTAATCCACATCCAACTAGGCTGAATCAGCCATTTAACCCATTTAATATCAACTAATTTCACCGCTTAGGACTTTGGTGGCCCAAATTACCATTTTACCCTTGTTCTCACCAATTACCAAAATACCCCTCGTCGTTCTAGACCCATAACTTTCTCGTTCGGACTCTGTTTGACGTATGCCGCCTGTCTACGGATTCAGCATCTCGAGACCTACCCAACGGTATTCTCGGAAAGTCCAAACAATGTCCCGATCAAAAAGTCAACTTTCGGCCCCTTTCATCAACTTCCGCACGTCATAACTTTCTCCTCGAATGTCGGAATCGAGCGTGCCACCTGTCTATGAACTCGTGACGTCCCGACCTACGTCACGGTCATCGGTCAAAGTCCGTTTAACCGCTCGAATAAAAAGTCAACCGTTTGCCCAATTCTAGGGGCAAAATCGTCATTTTCCCCAAAATTTCCAAATTTTCCCCTTTTTAAATATTCGGGTCGTTACACCACAACCTACTCTGGTCGACCAGACCTAACACTCATTCAACCATATATTTTTCTCTCTAGGGGCATTCAATACATCTGCCCAGTATATCACATGCCCATCTGTACATGTAAGTACACAAATCAATCATCAATCATAGTATCATACACCATCCAAATATGGTCAGAATACCCGACTCATCACTCACAAACATAACCGGTCCATTTGCCCATCCAAAGGCATCACCATTGGCTAACCTTAGCCACAACAATCCGGACATCATATTTATCTCTTTTATTCACCACTGTTGGTCATCACCCTGTTGGCCACTCTCATGAGGCATATAATCACATATTTCCAATAAAACCACAAATCATTAGCTCATGATAAGGGATACTTATCCCATACCGTTACCTCATTACGTTTTCCATAATCGACATGTAAGCTAGGACCATCATCCCTTAATACCACTGGGTTCCCCACGACAATACTGAGCCGAATGAACTCGTGGCCACCAAGTCCTGTACGTGCACCTTCAGTCCTTATGATCCCATAGGTGCCACATACAAAAGTGTTCGAGAAACAACTCGTATACTCGACATGATCTTTATCATAAACTCAATTTCTCATTCTGGCAAAATCTCAAGGAAACATATTGTAAAATCCTTGCATTTTCAGCCATCATCAGGCATCTCATATACGAATCACATATGCCATATGACAACGCCCAAACTACGCATTAAATTAAACACGTAATTTGAGTATTGTGCAATTTAAACCCTTTTTGTGTAGATGTAGTATTGGTAAATAGGGATCGTTCTTAACCAGAGAAATTAGGGAACATTAATAATGTGTTAGTGGGAGATGAATAAAAGAATAATGAATTAAATAATTAAATAATAAAAGAATTAAAAGAATTACAGAATAAAATAATAAAAGAATAAAGAATAAAAAAGAATAAAAGAATAAAAGAATAAAAGAATAAAGAATAAATAATTGAAAATGGGGGTTTTGAAAAGAGTTGTAAATATAAAATAAAGAAAACAAGTAAAAATAATTAAATACTTAATTCTACTTCTACTTTAACCTTTGTACTAGTGAACTTTCTTCAAACACATATTTTTACCAACACTCTAACATCATGCTCATATTGAACCAATCACGAAATCCTACCTTAATCATCTCAAATACGTGCATACATTTTTCATATTATAAATGCACCGAACAACGGATTATTACTCACAATATGATTCACCTCAAGTTAATGATTTAATGCGCCGAACAGCGATCAAACATTAAATCTCTTCAACTCTATTCTAAATGCCCCGAACAGCGGATCAACATTTAATTTCGAATTGAAGTTTAAGCACTAAAACATATGAAGTAAAAGAAATTCAAAAAGTAAAACACATGGAAATTGCATTCTTACTTACAAATGTTTGAAAGAAAATACCAACACATATATTGAATTATAAGTAAAACCAATAACAATAACAAGAATTTAAGTAGAAAAGTATGGATTTTCACAAGAATCACCGAACAGCGGCAGGAAACTTGTGAAGATGGAAGAAGAAATACGAGGAATTCGGTCTTAAAACTCTTGAATTGCCTTAGAATTACTTGGCCTATGTATTTCTTAAGGAAAGTATAAAATGTGTTTAAGAGATCTCAAAGAATATCACAAAGAACAAAGTAAAGAAGAAATGAAATTAAGAAAAATAAAAGTAACATAAATTAAGAACAAGAATTAAAAGAAAGCTAATTAATAAGAAAATCTACAAGAAGTTAAAATGGTCCCCAAAAATGTCTCTCAAAAGAAAGAAACAAAAGAACTAAACTAAGAACTAAAAACTAAGAAAAATGGAAGAGATGGAGAAATGAAACTAATGGGGGACTCCCCAAATACATGAATTGAAGCCCTATTTATAGGTAAAAAAAGCTATCAAAAATACATAAAAAATACAATAAAAAAATGTGGAATAGTGGAATGATGAATAATGAAGATTTGTGATGATGTTAAGATGTAGTTTTAGTTGATTTTGTGCTGGAAAGTGGGAAAAGTGGCTGGAAAAATCAGAAAAATATGAGAAAGTGGAGCAGTTGGGCTGGTGGATGTGCATGTGGGCTGTTGAGGATTTGGGCCAGGCGGATTGGCTGCTGCAGTGGAGAAGCGGGCCTGGGTTTGGCGGAAGAAATGGATTGGGCTGCACAAAATTTGTTTTGGGCTGCAAAGAAAATTATTTATTTGATTTATAACTAAATTAATTATTCCACCGAATTTCGTCCATAGTTTATTCGTTATAATTCCGATCGAGACGATTCTTTCGCCAAAATACTCCAAATTACAAACTTTATTTATTTAAACAAAAATAACACAAAATAAATTATTTTATCTATTTATTTATTATTTTAATATTAAAAATCAAGTATAAAGGGTATAAAATAATATAAAATAATGCTTATTTGAGGACCTATCACCATACATTTGACCGGTGAACTTCCAACAGTCCATCGATTGTGCGGTTCAATATCATTCTAGAGGGTAACATCCTCCAGTCCCCCTGAAATACAACCTCTGGTGTCAGGACCCGACCCTCCTCGGTCAGGACCCGACTCATCTAGCACCATATTGTCCGCTTTGGCCCTCGCCCTCACGGTTTTGTTTTCGGGAGCTCATGGTGCAACTTCCCAGGGGGTCACCCATCATGGAATTACACCAGCCTCAACTGGCTTAACTTTGGGGTTCCAATCCCCCCAAAGCCACTTGAGCTCCCAAAAGGCCTAGTGCTAGATAGGTGTATGCCTACACCTTTAAGGCACACCACCAACCTCTCCCAGAACATTCCCCCTCGCAGGAATGTGGGATCGTTCACCGTTCCTTCTAGGACAGGGGTCTTACAATCCACCCCCCTTAGGGCCCAGCGTCCTCACTGGCACACTTCCCGGTCGGGGTCTGGCTCTGATACCAAATTGTCAGGACCCGACCCTCCTCGGTCAGGACCGACCATCCTCGGTCAGGACCCGACTCATCTAGCACCATATTGTCCGCTTTGGGCCTCGCCCTCACGGTTTTGTTTTCAGGAGCTCATGGTGAAACTTCCCAGGGGGTCACCCATCATGGAATTGCACGAGCCTCAACTCGCTTAACTTTGGGGTTCCAATCCCCCCCAAAGCCACTTGAGCTCCCAAAAGGCCTAGTGCTAGATAGGTGTGTGCCTACACCTTTAAGGCACACCACCAACCTCTCCCAGACCATTCCCCCCTCGCAGGAATGTGGGATCGTTCACTGTTCCCTCTAGAACACGGGTCTTACATCTGGTAATCTTGGACTCCACAGATCACTCTCACCGCCATACTCGATAGAGGTATCTTGAGTCATCAACCAATCCATCCCAAGGATTACATCCAAATCATCCAAGTCCAAGAATACCCTAGGTCATCCACTAGGTGAATAACACCTGTCATCCTGGGTAACCTCACATCAGTAGGTCTACCCCCCTTAAGTTTTACCAATTTTACCATATATAATTACCTTACCAAGGTTACCACATCATTATCATTAAGTTTATCACATCTGGAGCTCTAGTCGGCTTACCGACTTCCATAACTTAACCAATCACAGACATCTCCGTAGTCATCCAATGTACAATATCAAAACATGGAAGAGTGGATAGCCCGGGACCTACCAAATACATATATCAGGACCACAAGTAATGTCATCGCTCAAGGGGCTACTCAGGCCTCCTGCTAAATAACTGAAATCCTTAGGCATGTGGTCCCAACCCGACCACGCCCCCTACGGTCCATCACGGGCCTACCAACTTTTCCCTCGCCTGTCACATCAACAATCACTGCAGGAGCCAATTCCTGCTCCATTGCACCCCAACAGTACCATATCATTGTATCAATCGATATGCCATTTTCTTTATGATGTGACCAGACGACCCACAATCATGAACAATTTAACCTTCACATTTTATCACTCAGTGGACCCAACTGGCGTTCCACTGCACTGGACCATCTCCTAAGTTCAAATCTCTGAGTACTACGGGTTTCTGCCCGAACTTTCAATCATTAAGTGAAATTGACACGACCCATCCAAATCCAGAAGTCCAATAAACAGGGTTAAACAATAACAATCCATAAATTCATAACCCATTAGTCTTTAACTCTATCCCAATCCTTGGCATCCTAGGTGCCAAACATTCCTCAATCAATGGTCGGCCGTGTCAAAAACCATAATTATATTTCAACCTTTACGGCTCATCCGGAGCCCTGATACATTACCATGACTCATCTCGAGTCCTAACCAATATCCTGACTCACCTTGAGTCCCATTTTCTTGTCTCGACTCCTTTTGAGTCCAATCTTGACTCCTTTTGAGTCCAATCTCATAACAAGTATCTGTACCATCATTGACATACCCGATCACCGAGCAAGGTGAATCACATCTGATACGACCCATAAGGCCTAAGGGATATCCCATCATATTCTAGACTCGTTAGACATACCTTCCACTTAAGGAATTCACTGAGCATAATCTCATCCCGGGTCCAACCTGCCCATTTGTGCTACCTTCTGGGCTCATTCATTCTCGGGACCCACATAAATCCTTGTTTAACAGTTAAGAGTTCACAGTATACACTGATTAACATCTGACCCCCAATCCAGGGTCAATCTCATTCCGAGGTCTATCACGAGGTCTCATATTCCCTTGTATACCCGTCTCACTATCAGGTCGTGCACGAGGCTTACGTTTCCGGGGCATGATGTGGCAACAAAATCAGTAACCTAGTGCTCTGATACCAATTTGACAGGACCCGTCCTCGAAGGACATAGATAACCGTGCCCGGTCCTGCTCCCGTCTAACAAGTCAACTGAAATTCCAAAATTACCCTCAGCACTTGCCAAACAAGGGATAACCGCACCTGTGCCCACTCATGCCTCCACCTTCCAATCAGCCTCGAGCATCGCGCCACGATCTGGAGGGTAAATAAAATAGAAAAGGTGTGAGTGGACAAAAATAAACTTTTAGAAATACATTTATCAAAATACATTCCTACCCTCCAGTTTCACAAACATGCATGCATATCATAAATCATGAGTAAAACATATCTGGTGTCACAACCCGGCCCATCTAACATAATATTCCTAAAATCCGAAAATCCTCATATCAAAACATCAATCATGCAAATGCATTTCAAATCATATCATAAAGCATTTAAAACATATATGCATGCATTCAGGGTAGAAAACAAAAGTCCACTCACACACCGTCCATATCGCTCGTTTTCTGAGCTGCAAGTTTTTCCGTAAATTTCGGAAGTCATCATTCCTATCCACAATCATTATCGAGGGTCACTAACATCTCAATATACTGCCTATAATTTTCCCCAATTTTTTCAGGATTTAAAGACGTATTTTAAACGTAACATAAACCTTCAGACCCACGAAACAATGTCGAAACGGTATCCGATTTCCTTGAAACTAGTGCCAAAATATTCGTTACATTAAATAGGACAAAAGTCATGTTGACCTTACCTCGAAATTCGGGCTCACGCGCCGCCAGTACCACACGCCGCCGTGAGTGGCTGCGCGTGGGAGCCACGCGCCTGCACAGTAAAGGTGACAGGACCGTCCCCGAAGGGACATTGATAACCGTGCCCGATCCGGCTTCCGTCTGGAAAGACGACTGAAGTTCCCAAAATACCCTCCGTACTTGCCAAACAAGGGATAACCACACACGTACTCACTCATGCCTCCGCCTCTCGATCAGCCTCGACCAACGCACCACGACCTGGAGGGTCAATAAAAATACAAAAGGTGTGAGTGGACAAAAATGAATGAGTTTATAAAACAGTTGCAGAAAGACATTTCTACCCTCCACGTAAAACCAATGCATGCATTCAAAATCCATTTCACAATCCATTTCATTTCCAATGTAAGAAAACCGTGTATGAAATCAAAATCATTTTCCTTTTCTTCACCTTCGGGTCTTAGCCCGCAATCATAAACACAGTTCCTCAGTCCAAAACCATGAATCAAATCCAAGTACAAGAACATAGTCCAAAAACCCATCAAGCCACATAAACCGGGCCATTGCCCAACACATCCGAAAACATCGGAAATCAACAATAATTCAGAAGTCAATTAATATGCTGGATCTCAAGTGCGCCTGAGTCTTTAAACTCAAAACCATGCACATAATTAGGCCTTCCCGGGATATCAACGAGTCTTTAAACTCAGAGCATAATCAATAGGCCGTGGGGGATATCACAATAACCGAGTCTTTAAACTCATCACAATAACCGAGTCTTTAAACTCCCGAGTCTTTAAACTCAATCCGGGTCTTTAAACCCAATCCGGGCCCGCCCCCCATCATCAATCAACCGGACCTTTAAATGTCAGGACCCACCCCGGTTTCACCCCGAAATCCGAGGTAAATCCCGCTCCCGTCTGACTCCCCGACACAACACCCAAGTAAACCTCACTCAAACCCAGTCAGACGCAGGAGTAATTAAACAAAATATCCCGAAGTTATCGTTTACAGAGCATAGTATGAAAATACAAGGAACTAAAAAAACGATAATTTACACGCACACGGAAGACTTTAAACTATTCCGGGATCCCTCACGTCACTTCTATGCCTCGGACACTGCCTCGACGTCAAGACCCCGCGCTAGCTCCACAACCTGGAGGGCAATTTAAAACAGAAAATGTGAGTGGACCATAATAAAAGAAATGTTCTAAAACCATTTATCAAAAACCAAGTTAACCCTCCGTTTTGAAAACTACATGCATAACCACCAGTTGTTAACACAGTTATAAATTAATGTTCACAAAACATCACAAAACATCATAAGAAACAGAAACACTATAACACAGTTATGGAAAACATGGCATGAGTATCAAAACCCGAAGCATAAACCATAAAACTCATATCATCATTTCCCGATCAAACCTGCTGGACCTATCCGAGTCTTTAAACTCAATCCAGGCCTTAATCATATCCGAGTCTTTAAACTCCCGAGTCTTTAAACTCAAGGCCTACGGGGGAAATCAATATATCCGAGTCTTTAAACTCCCGCGTCTTTAAACTCAATCCGGGTCTTTAAACCCAATCCGACCGGTCCCCCGTCACATATATCCGGGTCTTTAAACCCAAGATCCAGATCCAGCAAATCCAATCCCAAAATCATTTGAAAACCATTTACCAATCCACATCCAAACCCGAATCCGAAATCACTGGTCCGATACCCTTTCCGGCATCCGGAACCGTCATTCCGAACCCAAATCCGGAGTCCACTTTCCAACTTTAAATCCAAACTTCGCTTTCCGAAAATCATTTAATTGCTAAATCATGTTTCAAAATCCCTTTATAAACAGTCAAACTAGTTATCCTTTAAAAATCCCAAAACCCTGGCATTTTACTCAGAAATCGACATTTCTCGTAAAACGTGCCACATACCGTATTTTCTCAAAAAAACGTGCAACAATGTAAAACCAACCAAAACATATTCAATAAACATAGAATCATAATCAAAATCATAAAACAATTATAGAAAACAATTATGCATGCTCGAGTTCAGAGAAAGGGTCCACTCACAGTACTGAGCCCTACTCGCGTCCCGAACGTCCAGCACGTTCCTCGGCTTCCTCGGGAAATCCCGATCTTGTTCACAATCACCAAATTACGTCACTAACACGTCTACGAAGGGTCACCTAAATTCCCTCAACATTCCCCGAATCCTAACGTAATAACCCGGGACCCTAAACCTTCACCCTTGCCGAACTAAACTCAAACGACGTCCGATTGACTCGAAACCAACTCCATTGAACTCACCATAACTCCTAGACCAAAAACTATGTTGACCGTTTTCCCCATCGCCGCCGCACACGCCCCCACGCGCCGCCCAAAGTGGCTGCGCGTGGCCCTCACGCGCTGCTACAGTACCACCTCCTTCCTCGAGAAAACCCGGTTCGCACCAGAACTTGAACCAGCCGCTGCAACGTGGACCGGCGAGACTGGTTCTCCTTCTTCCGTCCACCAAATCGGCTCCTTTCTACACCAACAGCATCGTCCTTCTCTAGGCTACCTATTCCCGTACTTCACTCACCTCGACTCACCCTAAAACTCGTCGACTGAAACTCGAAACCAGACGGCCAAGCTCCCCTGCTTCACGATCCAGCCACTCCGGCCACCCCCCGTCACGGTGACCGTCCCAGACTCCTCCTTGGACCTCACTGAACCCAAACCAACCCTCCTAAACCTTCGACTCAGCCCCAAACTCGACGACTCGCCGTTTGAAGCCACGGCCAAAACAGAGCACCCAATTACCTCTGTCGTGCCATCCTCCGCCGTGTACCTCCCCGTCACGGCAGCACACTCAGTCGAAGCTTGGGACCTCCCTGAGTCTCACTCTAACCTCCAATTCCCTCGACTCGACCTCTAGACTCACGACTTAGCTTCTAAACCCAAACGACAAAACAGAGCAAAGACACGGGGGTGAGGATTTACCTGTCCTCCTGCCGCCGTCGTGAGCTCAGCCGTGAGGTAGTAGCTCCTCTTGTCTTCCTCCGTCCTCTGAGCACTTCCCTTAACCTCGAGTGATCGATCACGGCTGCACCACCCCTACAAGCCCTCAATCTTCTCTGTTTTCCTCTCTGAGTTTCCCCCTGAACTCTCAACTCACACACCACGATTCCTCACCTCCCAAACCACTCACCAGCTTCCCTTCAACCTCCCGTCCCTCACTCACTCACCAGAACTCATCAGCACACACCATCACCCTCGATCACCCCTCAATTTCCCTCACGATCTCCCTCTGTTTTCTGAACCTACACGAACACACACACACACACACACAGGTGCACCCCAATTAATTGGGCCGTGAATGCACAGGATTGCACCAGAAGCCTCTAGTCCTGTGCCACATGTCACAATCCACTCCCTTTCTCTCACACCTGGCCCAACCTCAGCCGTCCATTCCTTCTCTTTCTGCACAAATCCCAATGTGCAGAAAGACCAAATTACCCTTCTTTTTACCTCATATTTATGGTTTTGCCACTAACTTCCTAGACCCATATCTCACACCTCGTAAGTCCGATGAATACGTGCCGCCTGTCATCGAACTTAGGATGACAAGAACTATCTAACCATCTTAGGTCAACGTACCAAAACCCGATTCTACAAAAAGTCAACTATTTCCCCTAATTTACTCAAATTACGGTTATGCCCTCAACCTTCCGAACATCACAACTTCCTCCTCGGATGTCGGAATCGGGCGTGCCACCTGCCTACGGAGTCGTGACGTCCTAAACTACGTCCTGATCACTGGTCAACACCCATTTGACCACCCGAACCAAAGTCAACATTTTGCCCGAACTAGGGGCAAAATCGTCATTCTAGGCTCAAGGACCTATCGGGACCACCTAACCGCCGCTTAACCTCACTAAACCCACCTTAATCCATCAATATTACCGGGTCTTTAAACCCAAAACCATTTGTAATTCACAACCATCCAGGATCCATCGTGATCCAAATTCCAAAACCAATCTGAAATCACATTTTGTCATAATAGGACTTACGTCCGAATTTCACATTCAAATCCCCAATCACATCCGTCGTCCATTCCCGAATTCGAATTCGCAATGATGATTCTGTAAGCTATCATCCTGAATAACCATTCCGAACCCAAATCCGAAAATCCACTTTCATGTTTCCGAAACCCGAAATCTCAATCATCAAAATTACTTTATGCCCTGGGCCTCGAGCCCGAAATCAACTTTTCCAAAATCCGTTTAAAATCTTTGAAATCAAATCATATTTCAAATCCCAGAGTCAAAGTAGGGGTGGCAATTTTTGACACGACTCGATACACCACTCGAAACCCGCACGAAATTTATCTGGGTTAACCCGCACGATTAAAATTTTGGGTCATTTTCGAGTCAACCCATTATGACCCGTTTATTAAACAGGTGGGTTTCGGGTCAACCTATTAACCCGTTTAATAAATGGGTAGATTTCGGGTTAACAAGTTAAACCGTATATTGGCTTATATATTGACCCATTTAGTAAACGTGTCATTACTAACCCATATATCTACCAATTATCTACCTAAATATCTATTAAATCTTATAATTTAAATAGGTTAAACATGTTAAACGGGTTAAACGGGTCAAACGGGTCATATGTTAATTCGATTTTGAGTATGACCTGTTTATTAAATGGGTTAAACGGGTTACACGGATCATTAACAGGTCGGGTTCGGGTTGGCCATTTTTGACACGATTATTAAACGGGTCGGATTCGGGTTGGGCGTAAATGGGTAAAATAGAATTCATGACACAACACGAACCCGACACGACACGACCTATTGCCACCCCTAAGTCAAAGCATCAAAACCATGATTAAATCACAAAATACTCGAAATCTCATAAAATGCGCAAATCTATAAGAATCTCGAAATACGTGTCAAAACCGTAAGGCATACTCACAATCATAATCAAACATCCTTAAAACATGATACACACAAATCATGTGAAATCATTCATCAAACCATCATCAAAGTATAAGAGAAACCATAGTGTCGGAATACGTGCAATTACATATTGCATATCAAAATATGTATAAATACGAAAATCGTAATCATCAAAAGTCATAATCATAATCATAGAAATCATAGAAACATTTATGCATGCATTAAATTTTAGAAAGCAAAGTCCACTCACACACCGTCCATAACGCTCGTTTTCGCGCTGCACGCATTTCTGTAATTTCTGACATTTTTCAGGAATCTCGAATCCTGTTCCAAATCATCCTTTAGGGTTACTAAGGTCTCAAATAACATCACACTAATTTCCCATAATTTTCGGGAATTAAATATGAATTAAAAACGTAATAGAAACCTTCATACCCTCGAAACAATATCGAAACGGTGTCCGATTAAATCGAAACCAACGCTAAAATGTTCGTTACATTGTATAGGAAAAAAGTCGTGTTGAACTCACCTCGAAAATCGGGCTGACGCGCCCTCACGCACCTGCTACAGTGATGCTATAGTGTCACCTTCCTCACCCGACTTTCTGCTAAACGGGTCCTAAACCCGTGACACAACCCGGTCCAATCTCTTGCAATTACAGCTTAGTTCCTTCAATTTGTCCATCGAAAACCTTCCATTATAACTTAATTTAAGTTCTCCATTATTAAATTCACACATCAAGCCCTAAATCGATCATTTCCCTCACGATCAATCAAACGGGTCAAGCTTTGAAACTCACCCGAATCAACTCAGTTTTCAAATTAACTTAAATAGAAGCTTCATAGGACCTAAAAGAACGCTAAACCATAACCAATTTTAGGGAAACTTACCTGTAGGTGATCGTCCTCAAGCCTGAAATTTCTCCAGAACTGGAACTTGGGTTCCTGGCCAAACCGTGATCGATTCCCTTCGATATTGATACGGTTGGACTCTAAATAGTCCCAGAAGGCTGTTTCCAACCTTGGTTTTGTTCCTCTCGACTCACAAATCAAAATTTGAATTTCCCTCCAATTTTCTCAGTTTTTCTTCCTGTCTGTGTTTCTCTCGAACTCTCAGTCTCTCAGCTCCAAAATGACTCTCCTGACTCACTCTCACTCCCTATAATCAAAACAGACCTCACAGCAACCCAAGGGAATCTCAGTCCCACTGTTCTTTGTTTCCAGCAAAAGACCCCAAAACCCAGTTTTAAATTCCTCCCGTGCCTGGTTTCTGGTTCAACCCACACCAAACTGTTTCCACTAACTCAAAACTGTTAAACAATTCCCCTGTCCAGCCACTAATAAGGTTAAACAAATCCTTGATCAGACCACTCACGGCATGGGTGTTCAATCCTTGTTTCCACGGTTTTTAAACTGTGCCCCTGTGGAAAATTACTATTTTGCCCTTCTGCACAAAATTACCAAAATGCCCTTCTCTTTCTAGATCGTAACTCATTCGTCCGATGTCCGTTTTCAATGTGCCGCCTGTCTACGGACACAGGGCATCGACACCTACCTAACGGTCCTCGAATTGTGTGAAAAAATAGTGGTCAATCAAAAAGTCAACCTTTTCCCCCTTTTCGTCCTAATTACGAAAATGCCCTTGAACTTCCGAACGTCATAACTTCTTCCCTGAACGTCGGAATCAGGCGTGCCACCTGTATATGAACTCGTGACGTCCCGAACTACGTCATAGTCATTGGTTAAAGTCCATTTGACTACTCGAGCAAAAAGTCAAATGTTCGCCCAATTCTAGGGGCAAAATCGTCTTTTTCTTCAAATTTTCCAAATTTTCCTTTTCCGAAAGTCCGGGTCGTTACAACTTACCCCCTTTAAAGAATTTCTTCCTCGAAATTCCAATTAGTGGGAGCCATAATACTTATCCCGAGGTATTACGTCTATGATGCACCTAAACAAAAACAACCTCAACTAGTCCCAAATAGTACCTGATCCGCCAACGGGGTCGTAACCTCAATATTTTCCGACCATCACCTTATCACACATTATGCCTTTCTTTTTGTCCATTATGACTAATCCTGATGGCGATGCAGTACTCGTACTTTCCTTCCCCAAAGTATATGACCTTTGCATACTCAACCCCATGGGTCGATCTCAACTTATACAAGGAAGGCCAGCTTCTGAGGGTTTAACTAGCCTCAACGCACGACTCACCGAATCCCAAACACATAGTGAGTGATCGAACATAAGTCACCGTCTCTCCACTTGTAACCATTATATCTCAGTTCTTGCTTCCAGTGACTTATACGTCTGTTTTTCCTAGGGTTCACGTTAATCCCGACCGTTATTCGTTCGACCAGAACTAACACTTGTTTAACCATATGATTCGCCCTGAGGCATTCGCTACATCTGTCCAATATCCCACACACTCCTCTGTACATAGGAGGACACCAACCAATCAACACTCAGTCCTCAGTTCCAATAACTCTGACCTCCTTCCGGGTCAATCACCATAACTGGAAAACATGTAAAGAACCCCCCTTACAATCCTCTGTGGTCTCCAACAATAAGGTTACTAGCTACATCATAAAGCCTCTACGAAAGCCCCGTAATTTTTCCGAATTTTTAACTATTTTTAACCAAGCACTAAAACCTTCGGATATCCCAAAAACTATCGAGATGATATCTGATTGACTCGAAACCACTGCCCAAATGTTCGTTACATCGAATACTTAAAAAGTCGTGTTGAAACCATCCCCAGAAGGAGCCCCACGCGCCCTCACGCACCGCCCAAAGGGGCTGCGTGTGGGAGCCACGCGCCAAGTCACTGTTCATCTTCAACCTCAGTTCAGCCAGTCTAAACCGGTTCGAACCGGCCTGGTCCAGTCGAATTGGCGTCCACGGTTCAACCTCCTAAACCGTCTAATGTTGATCCGTTTTCAGTTCTAATTGATCCCTTAAGTTTGTCCTTTAATTCCTAATTGAATAACATGATCAAAACATGAACTTTCAATCCAAATCATATCTTTCAAAATCGAAGAAATTTCTTCAATTTTCTCCTCTGGTTTCGGCCACCACCAGCCACCTCAAGCCGTGATTTCAAGCCAACACCTCCCCTTTTGACCTCCAGAATGTCATCCTAGCATCCAATTCAACCAGCCATCACTAAAACAAGAGTTGCCATGTTCATACTCAAATTGGACTTCCATGCAACTACCATTTTCCTTCTTTCTCAAGCTTCAACTTCGAGTCCAGGGAGCTCGTTTCAACCTCCCAATCAACTTCCATTCAGGGACCAGAGGTTAAAGACCACGTTTACAGGTGATAAGGTCATTGGTTCCTCACGGTTTTGCGTCTCCTCTGTTTCTCACTGCGTCGTGGCCACCGTCCATGACGGCTTCCACCAAGGCACCACTGCAAGCCTCTCAGTCTACTCTCTGTTTTCCTCTCATCACACACTGGGAATTGCTACAGTTTAGGCAGGTTGAGCTCACAATCACACTTCTCTGTTTTGTTTTGCTCACGGTTAGGACTGTCGTCCACGGCCACACTTTATGGTGGCACCACCATTCAACTCACCCTCTACACTTTTGGGTTTCACTCACAAGTCAGGGCCAAGGGATGAAGATCGAGGGAAAATGGTGGAAGGTTCTCTCTGTTTTTCTTTTGAACCAAACCGTGCCATAGTTTAAAACTATGAAGGCGGTGAGTGAGAGTTCCACGGCCTTCCAGAGGGGGCCATGTGTCCAAATTTCTGTGGGCACAAATTCCAGAGCAAGCCAAGTGTCCATCTCTAACTGGGCACAGATCCCAATGCAAGAAATGACCAAAATGCCCCTAAAGGACAATTTACCATTTTGCCCCTCGCAAGTTTAGACCAAAATTCAAGCCGTCCGAAATTCAATGACCACGTGCCGCCTGTCATTGTACTCAGTGGATCGAGACCTACCTAATGATCCTCGAACTACGTGACAATCACTTGTCGTCTAAAAAGTCAACCATTTGCCCTATTTCAACCAATTTATCAAAATACCCTCGACCTTCCGAACGTCATAACTTTCTCCTCGGATGTCGGAATCGGACGTGCCACCTGTCTATGAACTCGTGACGTCTCAAACTAAGTCATAGTCATCGGTCAAAGTACATTTGACCACCCGAATAGAAGTCAACCTTTTTTCCCATTCCAAGGGTAAAATTGTCATTTCACACCGTCCGTCCGAAATCACCCAACTAATCACCGATTACCGTCACTAATCTGTCATTAAGCACTAATTTTGTAACGACCCGTCCCGGAATTCGGGATTAGATTACGGACTAATCATGATTAGCAGGGTTAATCGGTGATTGGTTGGGCGAACTCGGACGAACGGTGCCAAATAACCGTTTTGCCCCTAGTAGTGGGCAAAACGTTGACTTTTATTCGGACGGTCAAATAGACTTTGACCAATGCCCGTGACGTAGGTTGGGACGTCACGAGTTCATAGACAGGTGGCACGTTCGATTCCGACGTTCGTGGTGGAAGTTATGATGTACGGAAGTTCAAGGGCACTTTCGTAATTTGGACGAAATAAGGGGAAATGTTGACTTTTTGATCGGGTGGTCCGATGGTCGAGGACCGAGGACCGTTAGGAAGGTCTCGATGCCCTGAGTTCGTAGACAAGCGGCACGCATCAATCGGAGTCCGAATGACCGAGTTACGGGTCGGGATGCGTGAGGGGCATGTTGGTAATTTTCTGCACAAGGGCAGAATGGTAATTTTGCGGGGGCTGCTTGCACGGGCACTGTAGCACCGTGAATGGGGAAACACGACTAGTGCACGGGGGCATTGTTTAAGCTTGAAATTGGAAGTGGGGTATGGTTTATTGTGCTAATTAATTGTTAATGGACTGTGGTCAGTGCGTGGGAAGCATGGACAGAGCACGGATGAGATTAAATATGGTTTTGGGTTGTTTACGGGAAGCATTTTCCAGTGGGGCTGAAGATGTCTCCCACGGGTTGCTGTCGATTGTGAGCCATTAGTTGGGTGCCTGGTGAGGGTTAGGACCATTCTGGGTCGAGTTCGAAGTGAGGGCAGAGTGTTGTTGAGAGGAAATCGAGTTCGGAGGAAAAATGGAAATTGGAGGGAAAATTCTCAGTTTAATTTCTGAGAGGAATTGGACCAAACCATGGACGGCTTGAGGCTTCTGGGAGGAATTGGAACTGAACCCCATCAACTTCGAAGGAAAACTGACGCGGATTGGACTGGAACTGAGGTTCCAGATTCTGGAAAATCGCAGAGCTGTGGACGATCACTTCCAGGTAATGTCGTGTCCAACTGATCGCGCATTTCAGTTCCTTTTAGGCCTAGAATCCTTACTGTGAAGTTAATTTGAGTTTGATTGAGAAAACACAGAGTTTGGGTGATCGACTCGTTTGGGTGATCACGGGTCGTGGGACTAATTTTGGGACTTTCTTGGTGAATCAGGGACATGGAACTTCGATTAGATAGTTGAAGAATGTTTTAGAATCAAAAACGGAAGGAATCGAGGTCGAATTGTTGGCTATCTAATCGGGTTGGAATCACGGGTATCAAACCCGAATTACACAGAAACGGGCGAGGACGGTGACTGTAGCAGTCACTGTAGCAGGCGTGTGGCTTTCACGCGCAGCCACTCACGGCGGCGCGGGGCGGCGCGTGGGCACGAATTCCGAGGTACGGTCAACACGAATTTTGTCCTATACGTTATAACGAACATTTTAGCGTTGGTTCCATGTCATTCGGATCTCGTTCGGATACTTTTCGGGATGTCCGAAGGTTTTAAGTCGGGTTTAAAAATACTTAAAAATTCGGGAAAATTATGGGACTTGAATAGGATGTTATTGTGGAGGTTAGTAACCCTCTAATGTGATATGAACAGGTTCGGGAGTCCCGGTGTTAGTGACGAGGCCCGGGAAGGCCGGTGGCACGCGTATCGAGGCGCTCGGTTAAATGGTCTGTGAGTGGACATTGGTTTTGATAAATCCTATGCATGCATAACTGTTTCATGATTGTGGTAATTACTTATATATGCTTTGATTTGGATATCGGTGAATTTATGTGGTTTCACGCATTTCGAGGCAGTTTACGGGTTTGCGCGTAAATCGAGATTTTCCGGATTTGCACTGATTTCCATGATTGTGGTTCGAATATGATTTTATGAAACAGTTACGGATTTGATAAAGTAAATTCGGGCCAGGGGCCCAGTTGATTTAAGAAATCGGGCCAGGGGCCCAGTTAAATTATATATGTGATTTCGGGTCAGGGACCCTAAAATGGAATTGAATAAATGATTTCGGATTTAATAATCAAATAATTGGACTTATGACGGTTTTATGGAAATTCAGGGCAGGGCCCTTGTGATATTTTGGAAATGAATAATAAAATGTGTTCCATAAAACCATCTCGATACGAGGATATATATTGGTCTCCTCCAGGTGTCTGGGACACTGGGGAAGTCACGGTGCATTGCCTGCGAGGGGTCATTGTACGGAGCGGCCGGACCGTATAGTGACTCAGGAGCAGGATTGCTATGATCAAACGTCTGGGACGTCCGACATCTGGGATGTCAGAGATATATGGACCCGGTGAGACCCCGGGCAGCACGCGTCGCTTAATACCGTGAGATATGATGTCTGGGACGTCAAGCGTCTGGGACGCTAGGCATTTGGGATGCCGGAGATGGTAAAGTAATAAACATGTGCCACTGGATTTATTAAATAACTTTCGGATTGATTTTTGGGTTGAAACTATGTTTGCGGTTTCCGGGCTAAGGCCCTAAGGGTTATTTCAAATAAATATTTGATTATTGGTTTTTGATGCATGCATATGTTTTTTTTTTACTGAGGGGCATAAATGTCTTATAAAATGTATTTTACGAACTTGTTTATTTTCGTCCACTCACAGCTTTTGGTTTTTAATGCCCTTCAGGTTGAGCGCGGATGCGACTGCAGCAGGGGACCGGGACACTGCATGCCTCCTCCATCGATCCTTGCGCACTCTGGATACCCGTAGGGGCAGCGGCGTTGGGTTATCCCTTGTCTGACACTTCGTGTCAGACGGGAGCACGTCACATCATGTGGTAATCCCGGGGGGATTGGGATGGGTCGTGTCAAATTTAATCCCGATTTTCGGGACGGGTCATTATAGTGAAACAGTAACCAAATACATTTCAAATCACTTTTAAATTGTTTAGGTCTCATATCAAGTCAAAAATACTATTCAATTGGGCCTATGCCCGAGACATAACCTTTACAAGAATTTTCCACAAACCGACTAAAAGCCCATGTCGAGAATCATTTCATAAATCCCGATTTATCAAAACCGATCTGGTAACTGATCCTACCAGATCTCTATTCAAATCCATTCAAAATGCATTCTTTCTTTCAAATCTCTGTTTGACTCCAAATCTAAGTAAAACGTTATCCAGGCGGATCTCAAGCCCAAAATAGCATTTTCACGCAAATCCGTAAAATGGTCCATGATCGATGATTAAGTCCACAAACATCATGGTATCAAATCATTTCAACTCAAATCATATAATAAAACATTTAACAGTTTATGCATGCATTTCATTTATAAAACAAACAATCCACTCACGCTCAGTCCACGCTACGCGCTCAATATCCGCACTGTAATCTCACCCGAGCTAGTCCAAAGTCCTCAAGCCTATCCAAATCACATCTGAGGGTCACTAATGTTCTATACAAGTTCATACACTAAACCCTCACAAAGCCCGATATAGGAAACGCATCCTTGATACGCTTCTTGAGGCAAAAACCCCCTAAATGACCTATCAAATGGTCTCTAATCGACCTAAAACCATCACCATTGGATTCAGAACGTCGAAACCTTTCAACCATGTTCAGTTTGACCTCAAAATTCGTGCCCACGCGGCCTCACACATCGGTCAAATTTCCAGTCAACGGTCAACACTGACGTCAGCCTGTCACATGGTACTCCTTGATTGGTGCCACATGTCTTTGACATCTCTGACACACTGCAATGTGGCACCTCCTTATTGGTCCACATGTTCTGATAGTGCTGACTGGACCTGCCACGTAGGCCTGATAGGTCTTAACACCCTGCCACATGGCACCACCCGATTAGTCCACGTGGTCTGACATGCTGTCGTGGGCCCGACACGTCAACTGTTGTGACAGGACCCACCCCGGTTATCACCCCGATAATCGAGACGAACCCTGCTCCCGTCTGACAACCCAACTCAAAATACTAAAATAACCAGAAAAACGACGATATATACATTGCCAGACCAGGGTGAAGTTATAAAACAACTAGTCAACAGTAGCACAGAGCATAGTCATAGTACAAGATAAGACAAAAATCCTACTAAGAGCTGACTACACGCGCAACGGGAAAACTCTATGCCTCCGCCTCTGCCTCAACGTTAGCCCCGGCGCTAGCACCACGACCTGGAGGGTGTTAAAAACATTAAAAGCGTGAGTGGACTAAAAATAAATAAGAGTTTCAAAATTTATAAACAAACCAGGGTTCACCCTCCGTTTGAAAACATGTATGCATAACCAAGTATCTTAAAACAACCATATGTACGATATGAAAATAAGTGTGGAAATCATCCGAAATCAAAACCAAAGTTCGGGTACTAGGCCCTAAATCCATAAGAACCAAGTATTCGGGTCACAGCCCAAAACATTTGAAAACCAGTGAAAAAGATCAATCATACAAGTTTACTAGATTTCAAGTGCGCCCGAGTCTTTAAACTCAAAACCATGCGCAATAACCAGGCCTTCCCGGGATATCAACGAGTCTTTAAACTCAAAACACAATCACAGGCCTCGGGGGGTATCACAATAACCGAGTCTTTAAATTCAAAACATATACCGAGTCTTTAAACTCAAAACATATACCGAGTCTTTAAACTCAAAACATCTCAATCTAGGGCTCTCCCCCCGTCAATCAATCCGAGTCTTTAAACTCAAAACCAGATCCAGTGGATTTTTCTCTTTTTCCGGGTCTTTAAACCCAAAACCATTTTTCAAGCATAAGAAAAATGCATCGAAATCCGAAAACCAAAACCAAAACCAAACTGGAAATATTCGAAAACTGAAATCATGTTTAATCGAAATGGGACTTCCGCCCGAATTTCACTTCCAAATCTCAAATCATATCCACAAATCGTTAGTAAAACAGAATGCGTATAAACATATATCATCCATTCGAAACCATCCTCAAAAGCATAACATAAATCACATAAATCATATTCTCGAAGTACGTGCAAACTCGATAACTCATATTGAAAAACGTGCAATCAAGTAAAACAAGAATATAGAAATCATAAGCATAAAGTCATATATCGAAAGCATAAAATCATATATCGAAACATAAATAAACAAGTAAAAACAGTTATGCATGCTCAGTTAGAAAACAAAAGGTCCACTCACAAGGTCCGAACGCATCAATCGCTTCCCGTACGCTCCTCAGCTGTCTCAGGAATGTCCCGTCCTAGGCTTCACCATTTGGCCCAAAAGCCCATGGGCTTATGGGGGCCCGATAAGCCCGATGGACAAAAGTCCGGCCCGACCCGCTATGGGCCGTGGGCCAGCCCGGCCAGAGAGTTAGCGGGCTGGGCTTGGGCTTATGGTGTTCAAACCCGATAGGCCCGAGCCCGATAAAGCCCGATAAAGCCCGATAAGCCCAGCCCGACCCGCCCGTAATAAACCCGGCCCATAAGTCCAAAAATATAAAATATTTATTATTTAAAAATTAATACTCAACCCATTCTTAATACTAATATTTCAACCCAAACCCAAATCTCAGCCCCAAGTCCACCTAATTTATTTTAAAAAACCCAATACTCAATACTCAATACTCAATACCCAATACAAACCCTAACCACTCATCCACCTACTTAATAAGCCCAACGTTTTTGGACCCTTGAGTATTTTATTTTAACGAGACCACATTTTTGCACCTTTGTGTATTTTTTTGTAATTTTAAAATTTGAGACATAATTTATTGCAAAAGCCCACGTAAGCCCGATCCAAGTGGGCTTAATAGGCCCGACCCGAAAAGCCCGATATAAACCCGGCCCGATAAAAGCCCGTGGGCTCTTTTTTATGTCATTAAGCCCGCTCGGCCCGGCCCGCAAATTTAAAAATTATTTAATAAGCCCGGCCCGGCCCAATGCCGAAGCCTAACAATTGGGTCACAAACACCACAGGGGACCCAAAGAACTTACCTGTTACCATTTCTGGAAAAACAATTCTGGAAATAAAATAATTTTTGGTCACAGCCATAAGCTTATGGCTGTTACCATTTCGGGCTTGCCCGGCCCGACCCAACGTCTTTGGGCTTATGGCTGTTACCATTTCGGGTCATAAACACTTCATTTAAGCTTACCCTAATTTTCTCAATTTTTCGGGATTTTTAAACGTAATTAAACGAACCCCTAAACCTTTGAACACTCAAAATTACCCCGAGACGGTGTCCGATCAACCCGAAACTTGTCCTAAAATGTTCGTTACATCAATTAGAGTGAAAATCTTGTTGAACACTTCCCCAAAACATGCCCCACGTGCCCTCACGCGCCGCCCAAAGGAGCTGCGCGTGGGAGCCACGCACTGCTACAGTGTCATCGTCAACCTCCAGCCAACCAGGTTCAGACCGGTCTAGACCGGTCCGGTCCAACCGAACCGGCGAGGCCAGTTTTCACCAGTTTTCAAGCCATTTCCAGTCCTTCCTACACCCTTAGTTTCGTCCTTGAATTTGTGATTGATTCACTTAATAAAAACACGAAATGAAGTCCTATTTCTTACCTCCCAAATTCGAACCAAAAAACTCAGAACTTCGACTTTCGGATTCTGGCCATCCGTCGCCCCTCCAGTCACGGTTTCGAATCCCTGGGTTTAGAAGTGGCTTTCTACAGCTGCCAGAGTCAACAAAATCACTCAACCAATCCCTAAAACGCTCGACTTTTGGTTTGAACAATTCTGGAAAAACAGGGGACCCAAAGAACTTACCTGTTACCAGCCTTCCGCCGTGACCTCCACCACAGCCCTACGCGTCCCTAAGTCACTCCTCAGTCCTCTGATCACCACCACAGACCAGTCTTGATAAGTTTGATCAATCGAACTCTCAGCTGTGCACGGTGGTCGTCTCTGTTTTCTGGGTGTTCTCACCTTCTCACAGTCTTTCCTCACTCAAACCCTCACCAAGATTCACTCACCAAGCTCTCATCTCAACTCTGATCACTCACACCCTTCCACAAAAACTCACAGGACTCACTCACAGCAGGTGGACGATCAATTGTTCACTCTGTCTCTGTTTCTCTCAGTCGATCGATAACCCAAACATTTAAAATTGAAAAGCACGGTCGACTTGGCTAGAAGCCACTGGAAATAAGCCAAGTGTCCTCCAATCTGTGGTCCAGCCCTAAAAAATATCCAATTATCTCAGCCTAGGTGTCCTTATCTGGTTACACACAAATCCCAAGGTGCTAAAAGACTAATTTTCCCCTAAAAGTCCAAATTACCATTTTACCCCTCACTTATCCATACCCGTAACTTAACCGTCCGACGTCCGATGACGGCGTGTCGCCTGTCGTTGCACTTAGGACGTTGAGACCTACCTAACGGTCCTCAAATTGAGTGAAGAAAACTTGTCGTGCAAAAAGTCAACAAATTACCCCTTTTTAACTTAATTACGAAAATGCCCTCAACCTTCCGAACATCACAACTTATTCCTCGGATGTCGGAATCGGACGTGCCACCTGTGTACGGACTCGTGACGTCCCGAACTACGTCGCGGTCATCGGTCAAAGTCCATTTGACCGCTCGAACTAAAAGTCAACATTTTGCCCATTCTAGGGGCAAAATCGTCATTGTGCACCGTCCGTCCAAAAGTATCCAACTAATCACCGATTATCTTCGCTAATCTGTCATTAACCACTAAGCTAATCCCAATTTTCGAGACGGGTCGTTACATGTTGACTGGGCCTGATAGCCTGCCACATGGCATCACCTGATTTGCCACCAGGATTGACAACTCTAACAGGATGATGACGTGGACTGCCACGTCATCATCGTCGAACTCCAGCTGGATCGACTCATTTCTCTGTAATAGGTCAACCGACCCGCAACCCAACTTGGTCCTATCTCACTCATTCCTCAACCATTTTCCACCATTTTTCTTCCTACATGCTCGCAATGATCCCAGAAACAGTTCTATAAACTCAAAATGAACGAAAAGGGTCTAGAAATCACATGTCAAGCTTGGTGATTTTCGGTTGAACTTCAACCTCGATTTCTGGTTCTAACAGCCAATATTCCTCATTTTGATCCTTGTGTGTTCGTCTAGTCCCTGGGAATCTTTTGCAGGCATTAGAATCGCCCATCAAACCCTAAAACTCAAATTCAAATTTCGAACCCAAATTGGGTTTTGGGTTTTACCTGGGTCGTGATTCCTCCGCCGTGCTTAGCCTCCTCTCCATTGTCTCTCAGCCTCCCTTTCACTCTCACTCTCTCAAGCAACACAGAGAACGAAGAATTGATGGTTGGGTTGGGTTATTTGTGGGTTTCGAGTGAAATGGAAAACAAAGAAATGAAGAAGATAAATATAGGTGCATGAACTTAGGGGCTTGGGCCAATGAGATGAGTGACACTTGTCACTTATCCATTGGTCCACTTAGATATTTTGAACTAATTAATTTCAACCAATTGTACACGTCCTCGTAATGCGTGAATAATATCTAATTTCTTCCATGACCTGTAACTTTCTTGGCGGACGTCTAATTTCGAAATGCCGTTTTCTACGGATTCGTGATGCCTTGGTCTACGTAACAGACCTTGGTCAAAGTCTAAATAGTATCTCAGGTCAAAAGTCAACATTTTTCCCTAACTAGGGACAGAATGGTAATTTTACATAATATTTCCGAATTTACATTTAATTAAAAGTTCAGGTTGTTACATAAGATCTTCCCCTAGTAGGTTAGACAATTTTAAAAAATGTACGAAGAAGGCTAAAGTGGATAACAAAGGGCTTGTGGTATTAGATGTGTCAACTAGGTGGAATTCCACCTATTTGATGTTGGAATCAGCCTTAAAGTTTCGTAGAGCATTTGAGAATCTAATCAATGATGGTCCTAATTATGCAGCTTACTTTATTAGTGATAGAAGGGTAGGACCACCGATTGAGTATGATTGATAAGTAGCAACTACATTTGCTGTTTTTAAACCCTTTTTATGAAGTAACGTTGAGAGTTTGTTGCTTAACCACACCCACAATCCAAACTGCTTTACATGACATGTTTAAGATTTTAAATCTTTTACGTCTTGAATCGAATAGTGTTTTGTTATCTGGCATTGTAAGTAGCATGCAAGCCAAATTTGACAAATATTTGGGGAAAGTAAAGCGTATGAATCAATATTATTTTGTAGCACTTCTTCTTGATCCCCGCCATAAATTGGAAGGTGTGGAGGATTGTTTTGGGTTTTTATTAGAGGATGATCATGAAAAGGTTACTGAGGCCATTTCTAGTTTGAAGAAGTTATTGACTAGTCTCTATAACCTCTATGAAGATGGCGAGAGTGGGAAATCTGCATTAGGATAATGTTGGTGGTAGCTCTTCTTCAGTATCAAGTGAGAATATGGGTATGGATTATGGATATAAATCTTCTAGAAAGGAAGATGAGGAGAATAACAATGAAGATTGACATTATTTGTAATGATATGGATAGGTATTTTTTAGATCCTGTTGACTATATAGAGGATCCAAATTTTGATCTTTTGGCTTGGTGGAAAATAATTAGGTTAGGCAAATATCCAATTTTGTCATTAACTTTTTATGAAGTAACTTTGAGAGTTTGTTGCTTAACTACACCCACAATCCAAACTTCTTTACATGATATGTTTAAGATTTTAAATCTTTTGCGACGTGAATCAAATAGTGTTTTGTTATCTGGCATTGTAAGTAGCATGCAAGCCAAATTTGACAAATATTGGGGAAAAGTAGAGCGTATGAATCAATATTATTTTGTAGCTCTTCTTCTTGATCCCCGCCAAAAATTGGAAGGTGTGGAGGATTGTTTTGGGTTTTTATTAGAGAACGATCATGACAAGGTTGCTGAGGCCATTTCTAGGTTGAAGAAGTTATTGACTAGTCTCTATAGCCTGTATGAAGATGGTGAGAGTGAGAAATCTGCATTAGGATAATGTTGATGGTAGCTCTTCTTCGGTATCAAGTAAGAATATGGGTATGGATATGGATATAGATCTTCTAGAAAGGAAGAGGGGGAGAATAACAATGAAGATTGACATTATTTGTAATGGCATGCATAGGTATTTTTTAGATCCTGTTGAATATATAGAGGATCCAAATTTTGATCTTTTGGCTTGGTGGAAAATAATTAGGTTAGGCAAATATCCAATTTTGTGATTAAATTTTTATGAAGTAACTTTGAGAGTTTGTTGTTTAATTACACCCACAATCCAAACTGTTTTACATGACATGTTTAAGATTTTAAATCTTTTGCATCGTGAATCGAATAGTGTTTTGTTGTCTGGCATTGTAAGTAGCATGCAAGCCAAATTTGACAAATATTTGGGGAAAGTAGAGCGTATGAATCAATATTATTTTGTAGCTCTTCTTCTTGATCCCCGCCAGAAATTGGAAGGTGTGGATGATTGTTTGGGGTTTTTATTAGAGGATGATCATGACAAGGTTGTTGAGGCCATTTCTAGTTTGAAGAAGTTATTGACTAGTCTCTATAACCTCTATGAAGATGGTTAGAGTGGAAAATCTGCATTAGGATAATGTTGATGGTAGCTCTTCTTCGGTATCAAGTAAGAATATGGGTATGGATATGGATATAGATCTTCTAGAAAGGAAGAGTAGAAGAATAACAATGAAGATTAACATTATTTGTAATGATATGGATAGGTATTTTTTAGATCAAGATCCAAATTTTGATCTTTTGGGTTGGTGGAAAATAATTAGGCTAGGAAAATATCCAATTTTGTCATTAAATGCACGAGATATTCTTGCCAACAATAAGTTAAGAGTCATGCTTTAGTACAAGTGGAAGGGTTATTAGCTCATAACAGTTTGTTGAGTCCTCAAATGGTGGAGACATGATATGTACTCTGTCAGGACCCAACTCTCCTCGGTCAGGACCAGACTCTAGCACGATATTATCTGTTTTGGGCCTCCTCGCCCTCACTGTTTTGTTTTCGGGAGCTCACGGTGCAACTTTCCAGGGGGTCACCCATCATGGAATTGTACCAGCCTCAACTCACTTAACTTTAGAGTTCCAATTGAACCCAAAGCCACTAAGCTCCCAAAAATTCTCGTGCTAAATAGGTGTGTACCTACACCTTTAAGGCACACCACCATTCCCCTCCCAGACCATTCCCCCCTCGCAAGAATGTGAGATCGTTCATCGTTCCCTACAGGACACGGGTATTACATACTCAAAATTGGCTTTTGAGTATTAATGTTGTATTACATTTGGAGCCAACTATTGAAGAGGTAGAGTGTTACCATATTATTGCACAAGTTAATTATTGTATCTTTTTATTACTCTTACTATTATTAATTATCAATTTGTATAAATGATTAACTTTGTTTATGTTTCATATGAAGAAATGGAAAAGAGTCGTGCTATGTTTCCTCCGAAGTCCAATCCTCAGACTACTTGGACTTGTTGATTTTTATTTATATTTTCGAACCTTGTATGAGTTGAACAATGGATTTATTGATTTTTATTTGTATTTTTTGCTATGAATTGTAATTATATTATGTCGGTGGTTAAACTTTAAATGGAAATTGGAACTTTTACTGATTTAGAATGATAGAATGTGTCGAAATATAAGCAGAAACTGCTTAAATTTAAGCAGAAATTGCCTAAATTTAGACATTTTTTTGCTTAAATTTTGAAGAAAAAAAATCATCGGTTAGGCTGAATCGAACCAAATGTAATCAAACCAGATCCGGTTTAATCTAAACTAGAATCGAACTGAATCCAATCATTCGATTTCAATCTAAATTGGTTTTTATAGTAAAAATCGAAACCGATTTTCCAACCGATTCGATTTCAATTTCGATAAAAAAATGAATTAAAAAACCGATTAACACTCATAAACATGAGGGTAAAATATGAGACTCAATAAAAATCACAAGAATAAATCAGTGAATGTTTATTTTTAATTTGCTACTACTACAAATACTAATGTTGGATTGATATTTCTAATCATTTTATTGTACAGTGGGACTTGCGTCTTAATAAAGACGCGATCAATAATTAATTTTTTGTATAAAAAGTCAATTTTTTTTTAGTTTTTTTTTTTTAAATCTTTATGGGCCTGGTAGGAATTTTGTTTGTTTTTTTTTTATTTTCCATAGATGGGCCTTGTAGGATTTAATTATTTACTTTTGATTAGGCGGTTTTTTTTTTTCAGAAGGCACAAAAGTTGGAAACGTCGCGTTCAACCAAGGACAGAATATAAAGACGCGCCAACGGCAGAAGCAGCCACCGGCAGGCTCCAAGTTCGACTGAGTAAAATGGCTCAGTATACTCCAACCTTAAACCCTCCCAAAATCCTCATCCCCAAGCTCTCAAAACCGAATCATTATTTTTCTTTCATCTCAACTTTCAGAACCTCAAAATCCAAATCCAGAGACTTCTCAAAAATCTCTATGTCAGTGACGGGGGGCCAAAATCAACAACTTCACCAGCAACCGCCGTCCTTGGATACTCTGATCAACAGTGCTCGCAGGGAAGAAGTATTTGGGGTTATCAAGAGTTCTTCGTCTCACTGTCTCTCTGAAACCAACCTGCACCTTACAGTTCCTGGCCTCAAATCCAAAACCAGAGGCAAGGTATAAACCACAATGAAACAGATTTCTATTTTGTTTGTCATGTTTTAGCTGTTGAATTGTGCTCAAAAAACCACTTGGGTTCTATTTTTTCAAGCAACCAACTTGTGGAATCTTTCTAATTTCATGGGAAAAAGACCTGAATTTTTTTGGTTTTCAGGTTAGAGACGTTTATGACAATGGAGAATATCTAATTATGGTCACCACGGATAGGCAGAGTGCATTTGACAGAATTCTTGCTTCCATTCCGTTCAAAGGCCAGGTGTGTTCCTAGTTCTCACCCCAAACAAAATAAATTTCGTATATTGTCAGTTTCTTGTGTTGTGTTCGGTTGAATTTTTTATGGAAGAAAGAAAAAAGGAACCGTCAGAAAAGATGTTACTGAAAATACTGTTTACATGATTGATGGATAATTAGTAGTAGTATCTAAATTTTATTTGGTTCTATGACTTTTAGGTCCTTAATGAGACAAGCGTATGGTGGTTTGACAAAACTCAACACATAACTTCAAATGCAGTTGTTTCTGCTCCTGATGAAAATGTAACAATTGCAAAGAAATGTTCGGTTTTTCCTGTTGAGTTTGTGGGTAAGATATTATAATCATGACGTTTCGTATTTTTAATTTTTAGTGAGCTACTTCATTTCCATTGTGACTGAAATTTCTTACAGCTTTGAGTAATTGAAGATGCTTAGTTTCAGTCAAAGCAATAACTTTTGTGTTTAACATATTTCATAATCAAGGATAAAAATTGGTTGAACAACTAAAGGACTAGTGGAAGATGGGCTTTCTGATACTCGTTTTGTATCAATATGAAGACTTGAGTGGTTTGTAATTTTGTATCCCAGAGAGAAATTGCTTAATGTTCTGACATACTTGTATTTGGTGCTAGGATTATCGATTCAAATTTCTATAAGTGAAATTATTCATCCGCATTAATCTTATTTTGAACTTTCCTGTTTGAAGCTTTCCATTACCTATAGAATCTCTGTTTTTTCTGTTTCCTACTTAGCTATTTATGTGCCAACATCAAGTTTTGAGAGGTATAAATGTGATAAAGATCCAAATGACTATTTTGATAAAGCAACTACTTGGAGGTTGCAGGAGGTTTTCATAATAACCTACAATCTAATGCCAGCATAGTTACTGAAACTTGGCTTTACAATCCATTTTCTCACGAGTTTATTGACGCTTTCTATTTTCTTTCCTGCGCAGAGAAGAGATAATAAATATTTTTTTAATCGGGGCCTTTTCCACATAAAAAGGGAATCCTTTGATACAATTGAAGCAGAAGTGATGTGGATTATTTAAATTTTCAATCTGTGATATTTCTTGTTCCAAATGCTAGAATGTTATCTCCAGACATCTTGGCTTATTTAAATATGGGGGTACTTGCAGCCATACATACATTTATTAAGCCATCAAGTCTTTACACTACTGTTGCTGCTATTTGTAGTCAGAGGTTTTGTGACGGGAAGTACTGATACATCCTTATGGACGGTTTACAAAAATGGTGTTAGGAATTACTGCGGGAATGTACTTCCAGACGGTATGCGATCTAAAAAATGTATTGTTTTCCTTGATCATCAAAAAAATTATTTTGTAATATTCTATTAATGTTATAGGCTTGGTAAAAAGCCAAAAGCTTCCTGCAAATATACTCACACCAACAACTAAGGCTGAAGATCATGATGTTCCAGTTACCCCAGATGAGGTTTGGTCTTCATACCATTTCTTACCTAAATGTGAAACAAAGGGAATGAGAAGAGAGATCTTGGTAGATTAAGGCCATTGACTAAAAGCTTAATAACATCTAATTCTTTCTAGCTTGGAGACTAAATGCAAGTCATTATTTATGGGACACTGCTAGATTTTCTATTTGGAGCAGAATATCGTAATATAACGAACATATGTCCACATATAGCATGTTTCATGGGTCTTGTTTCGATTTCTTCTATACATTTAGATTAGCTAGCTTGATGGAATCTTCTTGCAGATAATTGAACGTGGACTGATGACTCAAGCCGAGTATGATGAAGTAAGCAGGAAAGCACTTGATTTATTCAAGTATGGACAGGTAACTTGCCTTTCTTGTTATTGTTTTACTGTTATGAACCTCTCAAAATCGTATTATCTGAAAGAATCATGAGATTACGTATCAATTCTTAGGTTCGCTGATTGAGGTTGTGTTATAGACTTCTTGCTGTTTAGAAAAATAGTGGTATATAATAAGGCTAATATGAGGAAAGTTCAGAAGTGCAAGCATGACGAAAATCTTCTGATCAGCCCTTCCATAGTCTTTGATTTTTTCTTTCCCTTTTGTTTCAGTTTCTTCTGTTTCCATATCAAGCATGTAGGTTCACTAGCCTTTATTATTTGCTTTGATCTCGGACTAACCATGTATTCGGTGTTCAACGTCCTGCATCCTTTATAACTGAACACTAGCAGGAATTGTGTGTGTAATTTTATTGGGCTTACACATTGATCAGTCCAGATAAATACATTGGCCAACGTAATCACCTGGATGTGTTTATGGGAAATTATCATTATTGATTCCAGTTACTGATTGAATCAAATGCTTATCTAAATAGTGAATATCAGCCAAGCTAACCAGTTTTCACCAATTCTTTCATGTTGCAGCACGTGGCTTTGGAACATGGCTTGATATTGGTAGACACAAAATATGAATTCGGAAAGGGTCCCGATGGTTCCATTCTTTTAATTGATGAGGTTTACCATTATCTGTTAAAAGTCTTAATAATTATTTCTCACTCACAGTAGGGATGATGTAATGAGATTTGGTTTTTCCCTTGCCATTCTAGGTACATACACCTGATTCAAGCAGATATTGGATTGCACATACTTATGAGGAGCTGTTTCAGAATGGTCTTGAACCTCAAAATGTCGATAAAGTATGCGATGCATTTTATTCTATAATGTCCCTTTTGCTTTTTTTATTCTTGTGATCATCGACAAATTACATTTTATCAGCAAGTTTCTTGACGTTTAATTCTGTAATTGTAAGGAGTTCTTGAGGTTGTGGTTCAAAGATCAGTGCAACCCTTACGAAGATGAGGTAGTTCCCATGAAGTCCAGTTATATTTTCTTTTAGGTTTCATCATGGAAAAACAAAAAAGTCATAACTCTGTCGATACAAAAATTTAGGTCCTCCCTGATGCTCCTGAGGAACTTGTTTGTGAGCTAGCTTGGCGGTATGTCAATTCTTTATTGTGCCTTTTCATACTTTATTTTTTTTATACTGTCTTTTTACATGCTTCATGGATGTTAAGTTTGGAAGATCCATTTCTTTCCCATTATTTTATTATTATGATTGTGATTGCAATAGCTTTTTTGAAATTTATGCAATTACACGTGATGGAATCAGCAGCAAGCATAGGAAATAATTTACCCAGTCATGTATGTGCATTTAGTTTTACTGGTTCCTAGCAGTTCTGTCTAAGCCAATACATGCTGCTGATGACTTGCGTGTTTTCTGTTTGAGTATACTGCAGATAAGTCTTTGTTTCTATGGTGAAACAACTCATTGTCTTGTTTTCTTTCTTTCACTCACTGACCTTAAAAATTTTCCATCGATGTCAACCCATCTTTGCTTTTGGTCTATCACGGAATATATGGTCCCTTTTACTTGCTGAAAACGTTGCACTACAAATTGCTAGTCGAATATATGTTAAGGTTGATCACATGATCATCATGTTTCTAGCTGTGCTCATGTCTTTAGAGTGATTATGTTTAACCTAAATGATTGCTCGATTATCGTTTGATCAACTCCATAATGTGTTTCAAGTTTCGAAATTCTATATCTACCACCCAGTGGAACTGATAATATTCTTGGATGACAGATACATTTTCTTATACGAGACAATAACAAAATCAAAATTCAAGCTGCCTTCGATGGAGGTAAAGAGAAATACTTGTAGCTGATGTTTTATTATTTTGTAGTCGTCTCCAACATAACTTTTTGACTCTCCATTCAGGAACCAATACATGATCGGATATCTCGAAATGTTGCACGGGCGCTATCATCTCTGACCTAGCTTGATAGGATGAAGGACCAATTTTGTACTGCAAGTCTGCGACTGTCTTAACCCGAAACTAAAACATTTGGTATTTAGTTTTGTACTTTGTTGTGTTGTTTCATGAACATGTTTTTGGCTTTGGGGGATTTTACAAGTGGGTTGTATTAAAGAATGAGATGTCACTTTACACTTACCATTGTTGGGTTTCTACCTATAAAATCTTGGCACAAAATGTATGTCACGATGGCTTTGTTGCAATTCGACAGAGTCAAATCCTTATACATGATTTTTTGGTGGATTAACACTGCCCTTCGATATGACCACATCCAAGAATTTTTCCTTAGTAATTGGAATTAAATCAGTCTAGAAAAATGCTTGCTGATATTCTCCATTAATGGCTAGCAAATTCTCCGTGAATTATCTATCTAATTGATACATATGCATGATTAAACAATTAAATTTGTAAAAATGATCTTTATACGATATTTTAAGAAATTAACAATTTTGATTACTACATAAACATTACAATTGGAATATTTGATAATTAATAATGGTGATAACAAGGTATTCGTCCTTGGTATGTAGAAGTATTCCTCCTCAAGAAAAGTGCATAGAGAAGTTGAGCCATTCAAGTTAATATAGAAGCAAGAAGTGAAAAGTAGTGGTGTCATGCTAAGAGAAATCATGCTGTCTCCATCTCAAACATTGCAGGTCAAACTGAAAGTGTTGAGTCTGACAAATCTATGGTCAGAAAAAGAAAGGGATAAAAGAAAATAAAAAACTATGGTTCATACAACAAGTTACATCAGCAATGACGTTGATTTCTTGGTTAATGAGCAAAGCAGGAAACAAAGATGTGTCTACAAATTGGATGTTGAGTTGTGACTGTTCCCACGAAAATTTTGCCATGGCTGGAGACTCAGTGAAGTTGCTTGGCTACTGGGCAAGCCCTTTTGCTCTGAGAGTCAAGTGAGCTTTAAAACTGAAAGCGATTGAGTTCCAGTATTTGGAAGAGGACTTGCCAAACAAAAGTCCCCTCCTTTTGCATTACAACCCTGTTCACAAGAAGGTACCAGTTCTTCTTCATGACGGTAAGCCAGTGGCTGAGTCGCTGATTATACTGGAGTACATTGAAAAGACATGGAAGCAAAATCCCATCCTTGCACAAGATCCCTATGAGAGGGCACGGGCACGGTTCTGGGCGAAATTCGAGGATGAAAAGGTACGTGGATCAACAAGAGGTGAAAATCTTCTATTCTTACAATTAATAAGCACCAATCAGGCTCGTTTGTTGTTATCGTATTGGATTGGGATATGTAACTTATTAAATTCAAGGTACTTTGAAGGTACAAGTGAATGCTTTCATCATAAGGTGATTAGAGCTAGATGGAAACTTATATCTTCTAATCCTACCATTACAAAGAGACCGTATTGTATAAGTTTCCTCTATACGTCTAAACTCTTTACAATGGAAAAAATTCACTTCTACCTTCAAAGTATCTTGAATTTGATGAGTTATGCAATCTAATCCAATATGACACATCAAACAAGCTCATCGGATGAATTACTCATTCAAATTCAACATTACTAGTAAATTTCTTGCATAAGAGGAAAATGTTCATAACTGCATAAAATACTGGTTGGTTGATAGATAAAGCAACTACTATCAATGTATTCTATCCATATTTCATTGTGATACATTGCAGTGTGTGCCAGCAATTATGAGTGCATTCACAAGGAAAGGGGAAGAGCAAGAGAAGGCTGCAAAAGAAGTGCGAGAAAATCTTAAGAACATGGAAAGTGGACTTTAAGGGTAAGCGGTTTTTTGAAGGTGAAAGCATAGGCTTTGTGGACATAGCTGCTGCGTGGATTGGAGTATGGGCTAGAATAGTTGAGGAGATTGCAGAAGTAAACCTGATTAATACCGAGACCATGCCTCAGCTCCAAGCTTGGTTTGGAAGAGTTCTTGAGGTTCCTGATCTTAAAGAATGCCTGCCACCTTTTGATAAATTGCAGGAACACAATAGAGGCTTTCACAAGATTTTGGCAGCAGCATCAAATTGAAGTGTTTTCGTGCGCATTTATCATCCTTTCATTCACAAAATGGTTAATATGTTAACCATTTATGTAGGAGCTTCAGCTCAATTCATAACATCATATATAAATAAATTGGTAAATACAAGTGACACATGTTTTGCATTTGCAGCAACATTTCAATGAAATAATTGCAGGGAATATTAGTACCTTAGTAAATCATGAACGGATATTTTACTTCTCAACGGTTCGGTCTCACTGAAGTAAAAGGATATAAGAAGCAGCCTTCTCCCATAACAATAAACTCATTGCGACATGTCTTCTTTCTGTTTAAATACAAAAACTTGAGAGACATTTTGATCGATTTTTCTCTCCACCCTAACCAACAAAATAAGAAACTTCCCAAAATCGAGGGATATTTTGATCTGCGGACAAACAGATAAGAGAAGTCTACACTATTTCCTGAGCCTTCACAAGAGCTGTTAGAGCTTGCCACCATGTAGCTATAGTCAATTCCCGAAGACTTGAACAAGGGAAATAGCCTCATCATCCATCTTAATTTCGTCCTTCTCCATCATCTTAAGGATATCAGTTGTTGATCTCTGAGCAGAAAGGTGCATTCTAAGCAGTGATTTGTATAATGGCAAACTTGCAAATCCTAAATTATGGACAACTCTGGTGTACCAACTTGCATCATCAATATTCCCAATCCTTTCGAAATAATGAGCAAAGGCCATTAAAGTATCATCTGATGGCCTCCAATGACAATCTTGCAACATACTGAACCCTTGTTTCATAGCTTCAATGGCTTTCTCCATGTTTTGGCATTTTAACCTTCCTTCCATAAGGATCTCCCATGTCTTATAATTTGGATAACCGCCCCTCTCCAATGTATGCTGATGTAATAACTCAGCTTTGCCTACCATTCCATTCCGCATATATGCACCTAAAAGGACATTGGAGACTCGAACATCATATCTAAAACAGCCGGACTCCCACTCCATGAAAATCCTCTCTGCTTCCTCAATATCACCAAGCTTCACCAGGCACAACAGTAGATGCATGTAATTGGTACTTGGAATTCTCCCCGGTACGGCTTTACTAGCTTCCCAAAGACGCAGAACATCCTTCTTACTCTTTAAAGAAGTATATTGCGTAATGAGGAAAAAATAACCAAGACGATTACAATTTGACAACTTCCTCTCAGCATTTCTTAGGGCCAAACAGGCCTTGTCAAGGAGGCCTGCTTTCATATAGATGCTAGCTATAGTAGACAAACTGCTCCATCCAACTTGGACAATCTCATCATTCACCATTTCTTTGTAAACCATCTCAACTGAAGCAATCCCGGTTAACTTGTCACATGCAATCATCCAAAGGTTATAGGACAAAGCAGTTAAGGGTATCTTGTTGTTCCTCATTTGGACTATAACAAGGGGTACTTTCCCAAATTGAGATGTGCCCATGTATAGCTTCATCATCTCATTATAGGGATGAGGGCTCACTATGATCCCTAAGCCACCAAGCTTCAGCATCAAAGCCTCTGCCTTTTCCATGTCCCTCTCCACAGCATAAGCGTGAAGAAGTGGAAGGCAAGCAACTTTTTTAGCAGTGTCAGTTAACTGCTCAAAATACTCTTGAGCTTCCAAAATGCCATTCACTTTTATGATTGATTCCAACCTCATGGCATGATCACTCGGCTTCATTCGAAAACCTCTTTGAGTTTCCATCCATGTTAGCATCTGATATCAAGAGAAAAACAATCTAAAATTCCAAACAAGCACCCTTTGACATTGATAATGGACATTGTCATAGTTATTCTGAAGTGAAAATTTTTCCTTCATTTTGGGAAATGCGAAATTCAACTGAAAATCTACTAGAAAATATCATAATCTTCAAATTTTAAGCAAATTTTTGGCTTTGAGCGAACAAAATAAGAGTTGAAACCTGGAGAACATGATGGAAGCGCTTAGATTTCAAGAGTTGAAAGGAGATGTGGCGGAGCTCGGGATTAGAGACCTTGTGGCCTTGGTCGACCCAATTTTGAATCACGGTGGTTGCGCTCCGACCCGGTTTTTTGAGCCCCAATATCTTGCCTCTGAGCTCGTCCTTGCGCTTATCAACTGGCGAAGACGAATACGAAGAGCTGAGTGATGACATCTGCCTCCTCCACCTGACTGAGTTCGTGAAATGAGGCACCCACTGCCTCAGACTGCCGAAGAGCCCACGGCTAGCCATGGAAGTCCAAACTAAAGAGCTCAGAGTCACAGGTCCTCTTCGTTGGTTTGTAGTTTGAAGTTGGAAGTTGGTACTATACAATGAAAATCCGGGCCACGGGAAAATTTATTAAAAAAAGTTAAAACTTACCATTCAAATTCATAAATATCAGTTTTTATTTTTCGGATAAAATAAAAAAATCTACATGAATAAATTCAAAATGTTCTTAAAAATTCGAACTAGATAAACTCCTTTTAATTTTGTTTTTTAATTTGAGACAAATCATTTTCTTTCTTCTTGAAATCTCTCGGACATCCCATTTAGTGTTTGTTGATTCACCTAAATAAAATTTTGTTCAAACTTAGAAATTAGAAATTAATAACTTAAAGGTGAAGTCTAAATTCAGAAAAATTCATTAGAAGTTGAAAGAATAATGTAAATTTGTAGCTATGGGCATGGTTCGGTATGAAGGTGATACCGGAACCGTACTAAATAATTTTAACCGATTCTGTACGGTATGGTATTTCTAAATATAAAATTGATACTGTACCAATTAGGTTCGGTACGATTTCGGTTTTGAAGCCAAATTCATAATTTCATTTATTTATTACTTGATTCAATAACTAAAAGTAATATTTTGATAAAATTCATAAATTAGGACTCTTGTTGGGTAACAAATATTGTTCAAAATGTATAGAAAATTCATAACCTAATCAATCTCAATACATCAACTAAAATTAACAACATTAACTAAAAAACCCTAACAAATTATTAAATCCATAAACTAAAAAACTCTTAAAATACAATTAAATCTATCAACTAAATTAGTATACAATTAAATCTATCAACTAAATTAGTATACAATTAAATCTATCAACTAAATTAATATACAATTAAATCCATCATTAGCTATTAGATTATTAGGGATTTTTTATTGTTGAATTTAATTTAATTTTTAATTAATTAAAAAAATCAAAACCAGTTCGGTTTCGGTATGGGACGGTATTCAGTAACATCAAAACCGATCCCGTACCGATTTAAACCGGTACGGTATCGGTACGGTACCGATCATCTTTTCGGTTTTACTATTCGGTTTTTTTCCTATTTGGTATGATACGGGACAGGATGATTTCAGTATTTTGGGACAATATGCCCACCCTTATAAATTTGTCTATAAATTTTTGAAAAAACTATATAAAAAACCTCAAAATATAGGACTAACCATAGACACGTATATAAACTATCAAAAATTTCAAATAATTACCCAATTTATATGGTCACCCACATTTAACTACCTTCATCAAGTTTTCCATCTATTTGGCCGTAAAAAATGTCATGTGTCAAAAAAATTTCAAGAAGCCCCTGATGTGGCAAAAAATAAAGGGGCATTTTCGAGATTTCAGAGATACTAATTAACACCCAATTCGAACATTTCCCATAAACCCTAAAATCGGTCGCGACCTCGCCTCACCCCAATTCCAATTCCAAGTGCCCTATTCCACCCAAATCGATCGCGACCTCCCCTACCCCCCAATTCTAGTTCCCAGCTAAAAATTTTGAACATTCACCTCACTCAGTAAACTTCTTCCTTCTTGATGTTGGTTTGTCTTCTATCTCCTCCTATAACCCAAAACCTTCCCCCTCCTCACCAACGATGACCATTTTTATCGCCTCCTAAACTCCCATCTTCACTTGATCTTCAACAAGGTCGACAATTTCAAGGTCATCGATGCTGAGGTCGTTGGTCGCTGATGATTTCCCAATACAATGACATCGCTTAGCCTTTTTCTATCAAAGACTTGACTCTACGCCGACGACAGTAGCTCAATCAATTCGATGTCAAAAGCCTTGGGGATTTAGGCTCGCCATGAAACTGGGATTGGGTCTTCATTGTTGGTAATTGGTTGGATTTGGGCGTGAATTTAGGGCTGGGTTTGGGTTTGAATTGAGAGCGGGTCTTGGCGATGGGGTATGACTTACGGTTAGAGTTGGGAATAAATTTGGTGCAAAATTGGTGATGTTGGATGCTATTATAGGCTCAGAATTCAATTTAATAATTTTGGGATGGTCGGTTGGGTTCAGTCCACAGGGGTGCTGGCTATTATTAAATATACACATAACCTTCATTATATTCTTCATCGCATCAACCTAGAAATCATCTGTTTTCATCGAAATATGAAATCCCAGCAACCAACATTGATTTCATCATCAACACTACTAGCCATTGCAACAAAGTTTCTTCGACAGACGTCGAGTAGGCCGAATTTTTTGTTCGAATATTTTCTGGGTTTATGAGTTTGTTGAATTTTTGGATTTACGAGGTTTTGAATTTCTATTTTTGTGTTTGGATCTTAGGTTTGAAAATACATGAGCCTTCTTGTTCTTCATCAGAGTTTTGTGTTTGAATCTAAGGTTTCATCAGAGTGGTGTATGATTTCTCAATTCTTCATCACTGCCCAAATTTTTCAGTTAGGAATTCTATTTGGGTGAAAGGCTAGGAATTAGAATTGGGGGTAAGGGGAGGTCTCGACTAATTTTAGGGTTTCTGGGCAATGTCTGAATTGGGTGTCAATTAGTATTTTTGAAATCCTGAAAATGCCTCTTATTTTTTGCCCATCAATAGCTGACTAGAAATTTTTTTGACACGTGGCATTTTGACAGCCAAAGGGATGGAGAACATGACGGAGGTAGTTATGTTAGGACCCACCCCTAATCCCCCGGGATTAAGGGCTAAATCCCGATCCCGTCTAACTTACGTATGACACGAAGGCTAAACTGACGTCCAACCTTCATGGGACACGTACGTCAGAAAAGGGATTCTCGATCCGGCCGTCCAAAAACTTCTGAACTTCCCAGAGTGCGCAAAGTCTACTGTGGATCATACGTGTGATGTCTCCGTCTCTCTCGACCAATAGCCCGCGCCGCAACAACCTGGAGGGTATCGAAAACACGAAAAGACTATGAGTGGACAAAAATAAAGAATAAGTTTAAAACATTTCATAAAACAATAACAGGTATACCCTCCGTTTCAAAACCAATGCATGCATATCAATTTCATATCATAAAACCATGTACGAAAACCAAACATATTTTTCTTTTTTCTCAAATCCCGGGCCTCAGCCGAAAACCATCGAAAAACCATTATTGAAAACCACATCATCACATCTCAGCAAAATCCAAAACACAATTGAAACCACATTCTCATCCATCAAACCTGCTGGATCTATTCGAGTATTTAAACTCCTGAGTCTTTAAACTCAATAACCAGGCCTCAATAATCTGAGTCTTTAAACTCAACAGGCCTACATGGGGAATATCAATATCCGAGTCTTTAAACTCCGAGTCTTTAAACTCAATCCGGGTCTTTAAACCCAATCCGGGTCCATCCCCCGTCAACCACAATATCCGGGTCTTTAAACCCAATAACAAGATCCTGCAAATCCCATCAAAACCATTTGAAAACCATTTCTAAATCCATATCCAAACCCGAATCCGAAACCATTGGTCTGATGCCCTTCCGGCATCCAGAACCGTCATTCCGAATCCAAATCCAGAACTCATATCCATTTCCTTTCAAGATCCAAGTTCACAACCATCATTCCGTAAGCCGGCATCCGGAATAACCATTCCGAACCCAAACCCGGAAATCCACTTTCAAGTCCCGAATCGAATCCCGAATCGTCATCCGGAATTTCGATTCTAAAACCCGAAATCATATTTCCGAAAACCACTTTTGAACTGGGCCTCAAGCCCGAATTCACTTTACAAAATCCTTTTTACTTTCTTTGAAATCAAATCGTATTTCAAATCCCGAAATCAATTCATTAACTAAGTTCAAATCACATATCCATCAAAATCTTGTAAAACGTGAATTACCGTAAATTCCTCGAAAAACGTGCAAAAATCGTAAACCATCACAATCATAAATCAAATCATAGAATCACATATAGAAAACATATAAAGACATATATGCATGCATCAAGAGTTAGAAATCAAAGTCCACTCACAGACCATTCTGACGTCGCCTCGATACGCGCGCACTTACGCCGTTCCCGGCCATTCCACTATCCTCGGCTTTCTCGAACCTATTCAAAACCCATACTAAGGTCACTAACTACTTCATGATACTCATACTAAAGCCCCATAATTTTCTCATATTTTTAACTATTTTTAACTGAGCCCTAAAATCTTCGGACGACCCGAAACATATCGAGACGATGTCCGATCGACTCGAAACCAGCGCCAAAATGTTCGTTACATTGAATACTTAAAAAGTCGTGTTGGAACCTTCCTCGAATTGTGTACCACACGCCCACACGCGTCGCCCAAAAGGGCTGCGTGTGAGGTCCACGCACCACACTATTCATCGTCTTCAACCTCTCGCTGGACCGGTTCAGATCGGTTCAAACCAGCCCGGTCTAACTGAACCGACGAGGGCGGTTCTGCTCCGTTTTTAGGCCATTTTCCATCCTTTTAAGTCTATTAGGACCGTCCTACTCTAATTAGTCTAATTAATTACCTAAAACACGAACTAAAGTACGAAAACTTACCGTCCCAGATTCGAACCAGTCCCCTGAAATTCCCAGTCACGAGTTCCCGGACACCCGTTGTCTTCTCCACCACGGGTTCGACTCCTCAGGCCAATTACATCATCCTTCAACTAACAGAACCAATAAAACGGTTCGACTAAGCTCCTAACTCCACGATTTCCAATTTGAATTTAAACGGAAAACAGGGGACATCGAAAGCTCACCCACGTTCGAACCTCCACCATGCTCACCGTCGTGTTCCACTGGGTTCACAAGGCGATCCTCAGCCTTCCTAGCACTCCTTCGAACCAGATTGGATCAAAATGATCGTTTGTGGTTGCACCCCGACCGTCAACTCCTTCTCTGTTTCCAACTCGAAACCACCGCCCACGGTGGCCCTCGTGGTAGTCCAAACCCCTATCTCACCGTCCTCTCACTCCCTCCATCACAACACTTCTCTGAACTTTCACTCACACTTCACCACAAGGAATTTCAAGACCCACACACCCTGGATTGTCTTGTCTCTGTTTTTCTCTACAGTTCGATCAAACATTCCATTTAAAACTATAGAACACGGCTGTTTTGGCTAGAAGCCACTAGACACACACCAGGTGTCCTTCATCCAACGGTCCAACCCAAAAAATCTCCAATGTCCCAGGCCACATGTCCCCACCTGATTGCTCACAATTCCCAAGGTGCCAAAAGACCAAAAAACCCCTAACCATACAAATTACGATTTTGCCCTCTTAACCGTCCAACCTCCTATCGATACCTGCCGCCTGTCGTTGTACTACGTCACAGTCATCGGTCAAAGCCCAAGTGACTGTCCGAATTCAAAGTCAACATTTTGCCCAGACCAGGGGCAAAATCGTCATTCTACGCCCAAAGTTCCACAGTAACCAACTCACCACCAATTAAGCGTACTAATCCGTCACTAATCACTTTAATAATCCCGACTCCCGAGACGGGTCGTTACAAGTTAAATATGCGTGGTCATTTAAGTTGGGTAGTTATTTAAAAATTTTGATAGTTTGGATATGAGTCTGTGATGAGCCCATAATCTGAGTTCTTTTATGTAATTTTTTCTTATTTTTTTTTTATTTTTAGTATTTCTAAATTTAAAGTATGGATGTTGTCAGTCCTTGAAGGCCTTCACTCTTTATCCAGATTTTTCATAGATTTAGACAAAAAAAATATTATTATTTTTCATTTGAAGAGTTGCTTCATTAATAAGAGGAATATGGAGAAAATACATTGAGTGGGTGCACCACAGAAGGTGTGTGAGGCCTTATTAAAACCTTAATCATAAAACCTAACTAGCTTGAGAGAAATCTGATTAGGGAAAAAGAGTACCCCCCCCCCCCCCCCCCCCCCCCAAAAAAAAAACAAAAACAAAGTGAAACAACAACTATCCATCATATCGCTAGCTAACAATGGTGTCAATCAAGGGGGAAACATAGGACCCCAACCTGTTCGTTCATGAGTTCGCCGCCCCTCTTGCGCAAGGTGGTGGGCAACAAGGTTCGTAGTTCGGGGCACACAAATAAGAGACTTTAGAGGAATCCAGAGATCCTTAAATAAGGATAGTACCTCTCGAGCTATCAGTCCTACGGGTGTCCAAAGATGTTGAGCTAATTTGATGACATTAACTGTCAGGGCCCACCCCTAATCCCCCAGGATTAAGGGCTCAACCATACTCCCGTCTAACTTACGCATGACACGAAGGGTAAACAGACGTCCAACCTCCATGTGACACGTAAGTCGGATAAGGGATTGTCGATTGAACCATCCTCCAAGTATCCGGACTTCACAGAGTGCGTCGAAACTACTGTGGATCTCGGGTGTGATGTCTCCGTCATTCTCGACCAACAGCCCGCACCGCAACAACCTGGAGGGTATCAAAAACACGAAAAGACTGTGAGTGGACAAAAATAAAGTATAAGTTTAAAAACAGTTCAATAAAACAAGTACATTTATACCCTCCGTTTCAAAAACCAATGCATGCATATCAAAGGTATGTCATAAAACCATGTACGAAAACCAAACACAGTTTCCTCTTTCTCAAATTCCGGGCCTCAGCCCAAAATCGTCATACCACGTTTTCGTTCATCGAACCTGCTGGATCTATCCGAGTCTTTAAACTCCCGAGTCTTTAAACTCAATCCAGACCTCAATATAATCTGAGTCTTTAAACTGCCGAGTCTTTAAACTCAACAGGCCTACGGGGAAAAATATCAATATCCGAGTCTTTAAACTCCCGAGTCTTTAAACTCAATCCGGGTCTTTAAACCCAATCCGGGCCCGTCCCCCGTCAATCATAATCCGGGTCTTTAAACCCAATAACCAGATCCAGAAAATCCAATCCAAAACCGTTTGAAAACCATTTTCCATTTCCGAATCTGCAATCTCATCAGGATCCCGAATCCAAACCCAGAACTCATATCCATCTCCTTTTCCAGATTCGAGTCAGCAACCATCATTCTGTAAGCCGCCATCCGGAATAATCATTCCGAACCCAAACCCGGAAATCCACTTCAAGTCCCAAATCGAATCCCGAATTGTCATCCGGAAATCCGATTCAAAAACCCGAAATCACATTTCTCAAAACCACTGTTTGAACTGGGCCTCTAAGCCCGAAATCACTTTCCAAAATCCTTTTTCTTTCATTGAAATCAAATCGTATTTCAAATCCCAAAATCAAATCATTAAAATCAGGTTCAAACCACAATATTCATCGAAATCTCGTAAAACGTGAAATTTCGTAATTACCTCAAAAAACGCGCAAAAACCATAAACCATCACAATCATAAATCAAATCATAGAATCACGTATGAAAACATAATAAAACATATATGCATGTATCATAAGTTAGAAAGCAAAGTCCACTCACAGACCATTCCGACGTTGCCTCGATACGCGCGCACTTATGCCGTTCCCGACCAGTTCGCTATCCTCGGCTTTCCCAAACCTGTCCAAAACCCATAACGAGGTCACTAACTACTTCACAAAAGTCCTACTCAAGTCCCATAATTTTCCCGTATTTTTAACTATTTTTAACCGAGCCCTAAAACTTTCAGACAGCCCGAAACATATCGAGCCGATGTCCAATCGACTCGAAACCAGCGCCAAAATGTTCGTTACATAAAATACTTTAAAAATAATGTTGGAACCTTCCTCGAAAACCGCCCCACGCGCCCTCACGCGCCGCCCAAAGGGGCTGCGCATGGGCTTCACGCGCCTGCACACAGGATCATCTTCAACCTCTGGCCAGCCGGTTCAACTGAACCGAAACGACGTGACCGGTTCTCCCTCAATTCCTATCTGATTTCAGTCCTTTTTGATTCCTATAGCTTCGTCCTGGTCTCTGTAATCTATTCCCCTAAACAAAACACCACAACCCGACCTCTAACCTATCTCCCAAACTCGAAACAGAAACCACCCGAAAACCCCTGTTTCTCCTTCCGACCACCCACGCAATCCCCCGTCACGGCTTCACAACTGGAGGTTCCTAGGGACTAGCCTAAACCTAGTAGAACCCACAGAATCCTTCGACTCAGTCCTAACCTTCACGACTTAAACTTTGAACCAAAAAGGCAAAACAGAGGAAACAGAGAAACCTCACCTGTCTGTGCGCTGTTGTGAACGCCGCCGTATCCCAGCCCGTCCAACGTCTCGTCTCTGCCTTCTGATCACTCCCCCACTCTGAATTTGAACGGTTTGATCGAACACAGCAACACCACCACCTCGATTCTTCTCTATTTTCCAGAAAACTTAACCCGCACACCCACAAGTTTTCTTTACGAAAATCTCACTCAAACTCACTCATCAGTTCTCACTTAATCTCTACTCACTCTCACCAGGTCACAAAGCCTCACACTTCCCTACAATTCGATCGATTCTCCTCTCTGCCCAGTCTCTGTTTTCCCTCTCACAAAACACGGCTACACACTCGAACAATCCAATTTAATTGAACCCGTGCACAAACTAGAACCCACTAGACATAGGGCACGTGTCACAAGCCCATGGTCCCAGTCTCAAAATATCCAACAATTACTGTACACTTGTCCCAATCTTGTTTGCACAAATCCCAATGTGCAAAAAGACCAAAATGCCGTTGTAAGTCAAAATTACCATTTTGCCCTTCGCCGTTTTAAACCCGTAACTTACTCGTCGTACGTCCGATGGAAGCATGCCTCCTGTTGTTGTACTCAGGCCGACGAGACCTACCTAACAGTCCTCGATCTACGTGTAAAAACCTCATCGTACGAAAAGTCAACTTTTCCCCTTCTTTTATACAAATTACGGTAATGCCCTCAACCTTCCGAACATCATAACTTCCTCCTCGGATGTCGGAATCCGGCGTGCCACCTGTCTACGGACTCGTGACGTCCCAAACTACGTCACAGTTATCGGTCAATGCCCAATTGACCGTCCGAACTAAAAGTCTACAATTTGTCCAACCTAGGGGCAAAATCGTCATTCGGCTACAAAAGTCCAAAAGTAACCCACGAAACACCGATTAACTTAGTTAATCCATCACTAATCACTTCACTAATCCCAACTTTCGGGACGGGTCCTTACATTAACTGCCTTTAAACAATCGATCTCCACGATCACATTTTGCATCCCCAACCACTGTACCGCAAAAGACCACATAGAATTGTCACCACCTCGGTGGCAACTACAGATCCACCCGAATGAGGGTGACAATTTTTGACATGACTCGATACACGACTCAAAACTCGCACTAGATTTATCTGGGTCAACCCACACGATTAAAATTTTGGGTCATTTTTTGGTCAACCCGTTATGACACGTTTAATAAACGGGTGAGTTTTGGGTCAACTTGTTAACCCCGTATAATGACCTACTAATCCGTTTAATAAATGGGTAGATTTCGGGTTAACCTGTTAATCCGTATATTGACTTATATATTAACCCATTTAATAAACGTGTCATTATTAACCCATATATCTACATATTTACCTACCTAAATACCAATTAAATATTATAGTTTAAATAGGTTAAACACTTTAAACAGATCAAACGGGTCATAGGTTAATTGGGTTTCAAGTACGACCTATTTATTAAATGGGTTACACAGGTTATACGGGTTACTTAAGTCATTAACGTGTCGGGTTCAGGATGGACATCTTTAACACAATTATTAAATGGGTCGGATTCGGGTTGGGCATATATAGGTAAAACAAAGTTCATGACACGACACGAACCCGTCACGACACGACCCATTGCCAGCCCTACACCTAGAGAAGCCAGCCACAAACATGCAAGTCGAATCCCCGAGTACCCCACCAACTCCCTGTTGAAGGGTGTACATACTAACCGCATCATCACAATTAAGGTTCAAAATCCCCTCCACAAGCTTGACTCACATAGGCGCATGCCTTAGTGGAGCCCCCAAAGAATCCTATGGATGACCAATGATGTCAAGACCGTTCCCAAATCCCTTAGGATTAACGTGGAACACGCCTGATCCCGACTGACACGAAGTGTCAGACAAGGGAAAATTCCATCTCTAGCCCTCACTGGGCATCCAGAGTGCGGCAGGATCGTAGGAGGAGGAGTGTGATGTCTTGTCTCTGCTATAGCCCGCATCCGCGATCAACCTGAAGGGTATTAAAACACGAAAACTGTGAGTGGACAAAACAATCATTTCATTAAAAACATTTTCACATAAAGACATTTTATGCCCTTCACTAAAAGCATATGCATGTATTCGAAAACCGTTTATCAATCATTCATAAAACCATTTGAAAACGTATCTCAAAACCTTTCGAGGGTTCATGCCCGGTCCCCATAAACCGTCATGAACCATATATCCATTTAGGTCCCGGACCCGAAATCACAAACACCTGTAAAATCATATATGTGGGAACTCGGCCCAAATCTTTCTCAATGAAATACCAAAACATACAACACGGGGTCTCAGCCCCCAAATCACTTTCTGTAAACCACATACGTATCAATATACATATAACCCATCCACGGCACTTCCGAGAAGATGCCAACTCGGGGCACACAGCCTGACAGGACCCGCCCCGTTTTCCTCCTAGGGACCACTGGGGAAGCCTGCTCCCATCTGACACGTAAACCAAAAATACCACAAATACCCTTCCAAGGGTTTTATTACACAAATACCCCTACTGGGGGTTTTAGATACACACCGGTGTGTTTCATAATACAACATGTCAGACAAGGGAAATGAGCATTCTGTTCGTACTAATACAAAATAAAGATAAAACCTACCCCTCAGGGTGGTGTAAACGCAACGGTGGTATTTATGCCTCGGCCCCGGAGTCGATGCCCTCCTCGGTTTCCTCTCCTGAAGGGTCAAGAAAACATTCAAAGTGTGAGTGGACCAAAAATAAGCAGTTATAAATCTATTTGAACATATATATATAATTTGACCCTTCATTTATCGAAACATACATGCATGCAGTATAAAACAGGAAATACGATCACATATAAAAACATGGAACATATCTATACATATACGTATATCTATAGTAAAAATATATCTGGGCAACATCATATCACTCTACAAGTAATCATGTATCCACAACCCTTTCCTCCACCTCGAAAACAAGTTCGACGCCTACTCGAGGCACACAGCCCCTAAGGATCAAATCCCCGATAATGGTCACGATTTATCTCTAAAAGGGTATGCATACCACCCGGGGTCTCACTCCGAGTCTTCTTCCAGGAATTCTCCGTCTGGAAGGCTCCGTCTCTGAATTAAGTCCGAGCTCTCTCTCTCGGACTCTAGTTCGAGTATCTCTCCGAAATCTGGTCTGGGTCCACAACATAATCTCCCACTCCTGGAACGGGTTCCCAATGGGGAAGCCTACTCTGGTCAGTGGATCGCGACCTTCCAGGTCGAAGTCTGGAGGAGACCAATCCGCAAATATGGAAAGGTATAACATGTACTTAATGAAACCTTTCAAAATCATGTCAAAATCTTTTCCCAGAATTCTTTATAAACAAGTCTTTAAGTTGAAGGTCTCAAATCATCAATACTCCATGGTTCACAATTCATTTCGAAATACCTTTGTTATATCTTGCTAAGCCCAGGAAGCCGTCCACAAAGGTGTTTTCTTTATAAACAAGTCTTTAAGCTGTTTTCTCATCAGATGGGTCAAAGGTGCTGCAATAGTAGAGAAGCCGTCCACAAACCGTCTGTAATATCTTGCTAAGCCCAGGAAGCTCCGAACCTCAGTTACAGTCTTAGGTTGTTCCCAATTTGTGATTGCCTCCGTCTTTTGGGGGTCCACACTGATCCCCTCCACTGAAATCACATGACCTAAAAAGCCAACACTGTTCAGCCAAAATTGACACTTGCTGAACTTCGCAAACAACTGAGCCTTCCTCAACCTTGCCAACACTAATCTTAGGTGTTTCTCGTGTGCCCTTGCGCTTTTTGAATACACCAGAATATCATCAATAAACACAATCACAAACCTATCCAAATAGGACTTGAACACTCGATTCATCAAATCCATAAAGGCTACAGGTGCATTGGTTAATCCAAAGGGCATCACTAAAAACTCAAAATGCCCATATCTGGTCCGGAAAGCTGTCTTCGGAACATCCTCCTCAGCGATCCGCAACTGATGGTATCCAGACCTCAAATCAATATTTGAAAAGTATCTTGCTCCTTTTAACTGGTCGAAAAGGTCATCTATTCGAGGTAAAGGGTATTTATTTCTCACCGTTACCTTGTTCAATTGTCGGTAGTCCACACACAATCTGAGACTACCTTCATTTTTTCGCACGAATAGGACTGGTGCTTCCACGACGATACACTTGGCCGGATGAATCCCAACTTGAGTAATTCCTGTAGCTGTTCTCTTAACTCCTTCAGTTCTGCCGGAGCCATACGATAGGGCGCCTGTGCGATAGGTCCAGTCCCTGGAAGTAGCTCTATCGTGAACTCAATCTCTCGGGTTGAGGGCAATCCTGGTAAATCTTCTGGAAACACATCCGCGAAGTCCCACACCACATGTATATCTTCTATTCTTGGGGTTACCATACTCGTGTCCACTACATGAGCTAGATACCCCTGACATCCTTTCTTTAGTAGCTTCCGTGTCGTGAGGGCTAAAACAATTCTTGGTGGAGAATTTGTAATATCTCCCTGGAAAGTCAAGTTAGGTACGCCCGGACTCTAGATCAATACCTTCTTCTTTCTACAGTCCATTAGTGCTCCATGCTCGGACAACCAATCCATGCCTAGGATTACATCAAAATCATGCAAGTCTAACACTATCAAGTCCGCCAACAATTCAAAATCCCCTATCCTCACTGGACAGTCTCTCAACACTTGGTTAACTATGTACACATCCCCAGTCGGGGTTCCAACACCTTAGTCATCCTCAAGTACAGACAACTCTTGATCCAACAACCCAACACAACTACGTGAAATAAAGGAATGGGTGGCTCCCGGATCCATTAATACACGTACAGACATGTCAGAGATAGTAAGTGTACCTGTCACCACCTCAGGAGCAGTCCTGGCCTCCTGCCTAGTGATTGCGAACACTCGTGCCTGGGGTCCTGTGCCCCGAACACGTCCTCGTGTTGCCCCACGATCGCCGCGATAACTGCTCTGTCCTCTGCCTCTAGCGGCATCTGACACGGTGCTCGGTGTGGATCCAGCTACACTACCGCCTGACCACTGCGGACATCCTCTCGACACATGACCAGTCTCACCACAAGTATAGCATGTCACGTGCCTCATCCAATTTGCAGTCCCCTTGGAAGTGCCACTCTACTGCGATGCACTGTAACTGGTCCCACGGCTTCTCTCAAACCTGCCAAACTGACCACCACTAGACGATCCCCCACTGTAGGATGATTGTCCTCCAACAAACCGACCTCTCTTCGGGGCCCTGTGGCCCGAAGGTCCAGAAAAGGAACGGTCCCTACGTCTTCCCACATCAGTCTTTTGTTGGCGGTTGGTCCAACTTGCTTCCACCCTAGCTGCAGCATCGGCCAACTCTCGCAGTGTAGTAAAAATCATAGCAGAGGAAGTTACCATAGCTCGGATGTCACATCTCAGACCCTGCTCAAAACGGCGGCACCTGTCTGCCTCAGTCCTCACATAAACCTCTGCGAACCTTGACAACCTCTGAAATCTCTGCTCATACTCGGCAACAGTCGAGTTTCCCTGTTGGAGTTGCAAGAATTCGACCTCTCTCGCCTCGCGGAAGGCACAAGGATAGTACTGGTCCAAGAAGTGGCTCCTAAACTCTTGCCAAGTCACAGCCTGGGCATCCCATCCCGATAACTCCAGTGTGTACCACCATTCATGAGCCTCACCATCAAGTAGAAAGGAGGCCAGCAGTACTCTCTGCTCAGGTGGACAGGGCATCATCAAGAAGATCTTTTCCAGTCTCAGAATCCAACGGTGAGCCATCTCAGGATCAACGTCACCACTAAACACCGTGGCACCCAGGTAACGTGCCATACCAATCAACGAACTCCCAGCACTCACATCTCCAGAGCCTCCAGTGAGGCCCATGTCAGGTGGTGTAAACGGGGTCCCTCGTCTCGGGGGCATACTGAACTGTAAAGAGGCATAAATAATAAAATTAGTACGACAAAACATGCGTGTCAAATTACCCTGTACCGACTGCTAACATAATGCTCGGCTCTGATACCAACTTGACAGGACCCGCCCCGTTTTTCCCCTAGGGACCACTGGGGAAGCTTGCTCCCATCTGACACGTAAACCAAAAATACTACAAATACCCTTCCAAGGGTTTTATTACACAAATACCCCTACTGGGGGTTTTAGATACACACCGGTGTGTTTCATAATACAACATGTCAGACAAGGGAAATGAGCATTCTGTTCGTACTAATACAAAATAAAGATAAAACCTACCCCTCAGGGTGGTGTAAACGCAACGGTGGTATTTATGCCTCGGCCCTAGAGTCGATGCCCTCCTCGGTTTCTTCTCCTGAAGGGTCAAGAAAACATTCAAAGTGTGAGTGGACCAAAAATAAGCAGTTATAAATCCATTTGAACATATATATATATATATATATATAATTTGACCCTTCGTTTATGGAAACATACATGCATGCAGTATAAAACAGGAAATACGATCACATATAAAAACATGGAACATATCTATACATATACATATATATATATATATAGTAAAAACATATCTGGGCAACATCATATCACTCTACAAGTAATCATGTATCCACAATCCTTTCCTCGGCCTCGAAAACAAGTTCGACGCCTACTCAGGGCACACAGCCCCTAGGGATCAAATCCTCGATAATGGTCACGATTTATCTCTAAAAGGGTATGCATACCACCCGGGGTCTCACTTCGAGTCTTCTTCCAGGAATTCTCCGTCTGGAAGGCTCCGTATCTGAACTAAGTCCGAGCTCTCTCCCTCGGACTCTAGTTCGAGTATCTCTCCGGAATCTGTTCCGGGTCCACAACATAATCTCTCACTTCTGGAACGGGTTCCCAATGGGGAAGCCCACTCTGGTCAGTGGATCGTGACCCTCCATGTCGACGTCTGGAGGAGACCAATCCGCAAATATGGAAGGGTGTAACATGTACTTAATGAAACCTTTCAAAATCATGTCAAAATATTTTCCCAGAATTCTTTATAAACAAGTCTTTAAGTTGAAGGTCTCAAATCATCAATACTCCATGGTTCACAATTCATTTCGAAATACCTTTGTCTCTAAGTCAATGCTCGTCAAATGGGTCTCAGGCCCGATAAGTCCCCTTTTTAAGTAAAATCCATTCATTTCTCAAAATCCGAAATCCAATTCTCAAATCCCAACATCATAAAACATTTATCACAAAACAATTTAGAAAACAAGTAACATAGTCATGCATGTATTCATTTATAAAATCAACGGTCCACTCACAACATGTCCTTGCTGCGCTAACGAACCATTTACACCTGTCCTGAAGCTAAACACAACGTCCGAACCTGCCCAAACAGACTTAAGGGTCACTAATTGACCCTACTAGGTCTAACATAAAAACTTAGGATGAAACCGGCCCGGGAACGCGCTCCAAACACGCTTTTCGAGGCTAATTTCCTTAATTTGACCAACCTAACGATCTTCGATCGACACGAAACCACCGCCATTGGATTTGTATCGTCGAAACCTTGAAAATGGTACCGGCCCCACAAAAAGTACTATTCACACGCGCCCCCACGCATTTGGTCAACACTCGGTCAACGGTGCTACAGTAACTGATGACGTCAGCATGCCATCACTGCTGACGTCATCCTCTGACAGGTGTCAAACGCCACGTGTCAGCCTGTGATTGGTCCCTGCCCTGACAAGTCTGACAAGATGACCTCATCACGCTGTCAAAACAGTGTCAGAATGATGAGGTCATCATCGGTGGAGTCCTACCGAAGACCCAAACTCAGCTTCGGCTGCCTTGCACCGAAGGCCTGCGGCGCTGCTCAGTGGGAATCTACCGAAAACCCAACGGCAGAGCCACCGTGACCCATGGCCAAGGCCCGCCCATATATTCCTCCTTCGGCCACCATTTTCTTCGCAATTTGGCCCTAACAACTCATCTAATCCTACTCTAAAGGTTTACAATCATCAAAGCTGGAGAAAAGTCGAAAGCAATACCTTAGCTCGAAGAAAAACCAACACAGTTTCCCGACTTCCTCTCCGTCGCGTCAGGCGGTGTCCTGCGTCGAATAGGCCGGTCGTGAGCTCCAGTCAGGCTTCATGTCCTCTTCTGTGTCCACTGTCGAGCTCTAGACGGAAGGGGAAGGTGTGGTTTACACTGGGGACGGTTTGGAGTACGTTTGGGCCGTCACGGGTTTTGGGTTGTCATGGTGGCTGCGGTGGCCAGCGACGACGACAGTGAAGGTGATGTTGATAATGATGTTCAGTGAGGGTTAGCGAGGGTGAGGGATCAATCTGGCTGAGAGAAAAATGAAAAAAAAATAGGAGAAGAGTGTTTGTGTGTGTATATGGTGTTCTCGGCAAAGAAGAATAGCAAAGGTTCATGCACCCAATTATTTGGGCTTTTGGGCCAATTAGATGAGTGACAAATGTCACTCATCTGATTGGTTCAAAGGTCCAAGTTTGACTAAGTAAGACAATTAATTCTCCGTTCCTCGAAAAATGCAATAGTGCCCCATAACGTCCTTGACCCGTAACTTTCGTTCCGGGTCTCCAAATTCTGCATGCCGCCTTTCCACGTAATCAGGGCGACCGATCTACGTATCGGTCAAAAAGTCAAAGTCAAACAATGCTTCGGTTCAAAAGTCAACATTTTGTCTTGACTAGGGGCAAAATGGTCATTTTACAAATAATTTCCATTTAATTAAATAATAATAAAATCCGGGTCGTTCCACAGCCCCTAGGGAACACATCCCCGATAAATGTCACGATATAATCTCTATACTAGTGTGCACACTACTCGGGGTCTCACTCCGAGTCTTCTCCCAAGAATCTCCATCTGGAAGGCTCAATCTCTAGATCTAGTCCGAGCTCTCTCTCTGGATCTAGTCCGATCACATCATACATCATAACCCCCACTCCAGGAACGGGATCCCTATGGGGATACCCACTCTAGTCTGTGGATCGTGACTCTCCAGGTTGATGTCTGGAGGAGGCCATATAAATCATATGGAGGGTTCATATACGTTTTCAAAACTCTTTCTTTCTTTCTCAAAACACTTTTCAACTGGGTCTCATACCCGATTCATCTCAATAGGATTCCTCGAATCCGATTCAAATCCATTTCGCAGGCCTCGGCCTAAATCCACAGTTCAATAGGGTCTCATGCCTGAATTCTCATTTCATAAATTGAATTGGGACTCAAGCCCGATGTTACGACTAACTGGGCCTCAAGCCCGATACCACAGCTAACTCGGTCCTTAGCCCGAAACCACAAATCAACAGGGCCTCAAGCCCGATACTACAGTCAACGGGGCCTCAAGCCCGGATTCGTAAACCAACGGGACTCTTGGTCCGATCGTATATCTCAAATGGACCCTCGGTCCGATTACTCGTCAAATCAAATGGACTCCAAGTCCGAGAGTTCGTAAATCAAATGGGTCTCGTGCCCGATTTCATATTTCTAAATCCAAAACCAATTCATGAAACCCTCATTGAAAACCTAGCACGTATAAGCATCGTATAAAACTGGAAATCTCGAAATACGTGCAAATACGTAAATCCTAGGCTACCACAAAAAAATGCACTCATGGAATCACAAAACATATTCTAAAACAATTAGAAAACATTTATGCATGCATCAAATTCATAAACAAGTCCACTCGCAGACCGTCCGAAGCCGCGCCTCGATACGCGTGCCATACGTCGGTCCAGGGTAAACGCCGTCTCCGGAATTCCCGAACCTATCCAAATTAATTTAAAGGGTTACTAACTACTTATATAACCCCTCACTAAAGTCCCGTAATTTCCCGGAATTTCTAACTATTTTTAAAGCGGATCCTAAACCTTCGGACGTCCGAACTATATCGAAACGATGTCCGATTGACACGAAACCAGTACCAAAATGTTCGTTACATCAAATATATGAAATTACAAGTTGGAACCACCCTCAAAGGAGGGCTCACACGCCCGCACGCGCCCTGCACAGTCCTTCTTCAACCTTCGGCCAGGCCGGTCCGAACCGGCCGACCAAGTTTTTCCTGCAAATCCGGTCTACCTGGACCGACGTGACCGGTCCAAGGCCCTCCTCTCTTAATTTTTCGTCCAATCTTCTCCTTTTTGATTCCATTCTTCCTATTTTGTCATTTCCTATCCATTCCAATCAACAAAACCTAAAGAAAACTACTAAAACCCTACGGTTCAATTTGAACCTCACAGTCTAAGTTTCCCATTTTTCTTCCCACGGCTTCTCAGCCGTCAACCACCACCAAAATCATCCTAACATCTTCTAACTAACCCAATAGCCTCATCCTAATCATCCACAAGCAACCATAATGTAAAAACCGAATTAAAATGGAAAATTGGCTAAACCGAGTACCTCTCGGTTTGTGCCTCCTCCACGCCGCCGTCCAAGGCAGTTCCAGCCTCCTGCATCCGTCATCAGTCCCTCTTTCACTCAGTCTCACTCTCAGGGTCTCACAACCATGCTCAAATTGAAGGGTTGGATTGGTTTGGGGGGGGGGGGGGGGGGGGGGGGGGGGTGAGATCGGGTTTGTTTGGGAACAAAGAAAATGATCGATGAAGGGGAGTGTGATGCATGAATGTAAACTGATGGCCAGTGATGAGTGACAAGTGTGTCACCCATCCACTGGCCATCAGTTTACATTCATTGGTCCAATAATAAATATCTGGGCCCCACTTAATTCCAAAAATATCCGTTTCGTAATTCGTGCAATAGTACCACGGAACTTCCATGAACCGTAACTTTTCTGTCGTACGTCCGAATTCGACGTGCCGCCTGTCTACGGATTCGTATCGTTCTTATCTACCTAATGGTCCTTGGCCCTTGGCCATCGGACCTCCCGGGGTTAAAAGTCAACTATTGGCCCCTTTTTTACTAAATTACCAAAATGCCCCCGTGACAAGACCCATCCCGATTATCCCTCGATAATCGTGAAAGATCCTGCTCATGTCTGACAATCATTTTAAAGTACCAAAAGTAACCTTACATATATACATATAACATAACAAATGATAAACATTGTCAGACAAGGGATAGTTCAGTGGTCTAGGACCGTTGACTTCACAAGTTTGACTAGTCAACAGTTTACACAGCATAGGTAATATTACAAGTAGGGATCAAAATCCTATGTTGTAAGGTGTCTGAGTGCGCAACGGTCTGCTTATTCCTCTGCCTCGATATTAGCATCAGTACCTGTGCAATCACAATCTTAGTCATAATACAAATCCATCAAATCCATTTCCAGACTCATCTCAAATCCCGGGCCTTCGCCCAAGACAACAATATCAAGGGTTTCTCGAAAATCGTGCCCAAAGCATATAAAATAATATAATATTCCTAAAATCCAGAAATCATCACATCGAAACATCAATCATACCAAATCATTTCAAATAATATCATAAAGTATTTAAAACATATATGCATGCGTTCAGGCTAGAAAACAAAAGTCCACTCACACACTGTCCAAATTGTTCAGTTTCGAGCTGTTCGTTCTCTTCCGACGTCCTGGGAATATTCTGGAGTGTCAAACAAAGGAATAGCAGGTTACTAGGTTATCACATGACCCCATGTACGAATTCCCTAATCGTCGGAATAAAATAATATTATTTAAACGTAACCTATACGCTTCGGATACTCAAAACTACTCTAAATTCATATCCGATTGACCCGAAACCAACGCTAATAGGTCTGTATCATCAAGAACATCAAAAAGTATGTTGGACCCAATGTCAAATTCCCTGCCACGGGCCCTCACGCGCCGCCGCAAGCGGCCGCGCGTGAAAGCCACGCGCCGTGAACAGTGTCACCCCTGTCACCCGATTTCTCTGTTATACGGCTCTGCAACCCGCGGTGCAACCCGATCCGTTCTCCATCAATTTGAACCCAATTTCTCTATTTCTTTCACTCATTTCCATCCATTCCATGTTTATAAATGATCTGTGACTTCAATTTCATGAACTGAACCCTAAAATCCCTCGACTCAAGGTGGACATCCGACGGGTCCTAAATCGGGTTCTACCCAAATTCAACCTGTTTAAAGCAATTAATCACACAGGAAGCATCCTATGTCCATGATAAACATAGATTTAAGACCAATTTCAAAAACCCTTACCTCTAAGTATTCGAACTCAAGCTCCAAAATTCAACAATGTCGCAGGGGCTGTTCTTCGTCAATTCACCATCAATTTCCTTCCCAATCGATTTGGTTCGATTCGCTTAGCTCCCAGAAGGCTAAAGATCACGTCAATTTCAAGCGAAACCGTCTAAGAAATCAAATTCAACATTTATGCTTTTAGGTGGTTTTCGGGTGTTCCCAGTATGGTTTCCTTTGGGTTTTCTCTGCTTCCCTTTTGGTTTTTCACTCCAAAATTACACTTATTGATCACTCAATTGCACTTGTTTCCTTGTGTTGCTGCGAATTGATCAAAGGGATGGGTTTGGGTGTTTTCTGTTTTTTTGGTCGAATACTAACACCATATGATAATTACCATCATATGATAATGCAACTGTTTGAATTAATCAGTTAATTATACAAAAGGCAACTAAGTGCCACTAATTGTCCTTAACAAGTGACACATGTCACTAAAAGCAACTCCTGAGTCATCCATATGGCTGATTCAGCCAATTAACTCATTTAATTACTTTACTGCTCACAATTACCACTTTACCCTTTAAGTCACAATTTACCATTTTGCCCTTGAACTTCCCAGACCCGTAACTTTTTCATCCGAACTCCGTTTTCGACGTGCCACCTATCTACGGATTCAGCATCCCGAGACCTACACAATGGTCCTCGGAAAATGTACAAAAACTATTCCAAACAAAAAGTCAACTTTTAGTCACATCCCTCCAAGGGTAAAAACGTCATTTTACATATTATTTTAATATTTTACATTCTTTGAATTTTCGGGGCGTTACACCCCGAACTTCCGGAGATCATAACTTTTTCCTCGAACGTCGGAATCGAGCGTACCACATGTCTATGAACTTGTGACGTCACGAACTACGTCACAGTCATAGGCCAAAGTCCATTTGACAGCCTGAACGAAAAGTCAACGATTTGCCCATTCTAGGGGCAAAATCGTCATTTCGCCCAAACGTCCGCTAATTCTCGTCTAATCTCCGATTAGCCTAGCTAATCCGTGATTAATTTTTAATTAATCCCGCTAATTCGGGACGGGTCGTCACAAATGAATTCTGAATAGGAAGCCATTGTTGGCTCATAAACCTTTTTTGCACTCTTAACCTGCAAACCATTACCACTTTATTCTGCCAATTCCAAACATTCCAGCAAACAAAAGAAAATTGGCTTAACTGGGAATAAGATAAATGAGTGTAAGCAAAAGCAAAAAGATCAATATAAACCCATGTAGGGGGAATCCCGTTAGCGAGAGATCAGTAAGTCTCCACAATTTATGGCTATGTTTATAGGCCCAAAGGGCATGAAAGGCATCCTCCATATGTTTAAGCTGGACATCAACACTCTACGGGCAACCAATTTACGGGCCATAGGCAGGATTTCAGAACAAGCCCACCAACAAAAGATCTTAAGCTTATTTGGAATCCTAATCTTCCATAAGTGTTACAAAAAGACCTCACATTGTCTAGCTGCTGAGCACTCACCCCTATAATCCGCTTCCACTACACCCACATTAAAAGCATTATGTTATCCAAACTTCACTGTATATTTCCCAGATTTAGAGTAAAACCAGTAACGACCATCAAAGAAATAAACCTGTGATGGGAGAGGAATACTAAAAATATCTCGCACATCCTCCCTACAAAAGGAAGTCTCCAAAAGCTCCAAATTCCACCCTTCACTAATGTGAATAACGGACGACACCCTCGCATCCTCCACAAGGCCCCGGTTCAAAATAGATCGAAAAGTCCTAGATTGTGGGATCTACCTGTCTTGGAACACGCCAATCGACTCCCCATTTCCAACTCGGCAAACCAAACCCTGCTTAATTACCTCACCCCCCACATAATAGACCGTTACACAAAGGAAGGCATAGGTCGAACCCCAACCCCTATAATATCGCAATCAGGACAGTTCTGAGCTTTCATTATCCGAGCCACTAGGGACTTAGGGTGCTCCAGAAGACTTCAAGCTTACTTTGCCCCCATTGCTTGATTGAAGAGCTCAAAATTCTTAAATCCCAAACCACCCTTACCTTTGGGCAGACACAACCTGAACCAACTCATCTAGTGGATGCTCTGTAACGACTTGTCTTGAGTTTATGGGATTAATTAAAGACTAATTGAGGAGGATTATCAAGACTAATCGGGGATTAGTCGAGGATTTTCGGACGAATGGTGTAAAATGATGATTTTGCCCTTGGGAATGGACAAAAAGTTAACTTTGACCCGGGTGGTCAAATGCAAGAGGACCGAGGACCGAGGACCTTACGTAGATCGAGTCGATACGAGTCCGTAGATAGGCGGCACGTCAAAATTAGACGTTCGATGGAAAGTTACGGGTCACGGAAGGTTTAAGGGTACTATTGCATGAATTACGAGACACATGGACTTTTATCTTGAGTGGAAACCAAATATTTGTTCAGGCGCAATGGATGGGTGACAAGTGTCACTCATCCATTGCTCAACCCTTTTCATACATGCACCCACCTCCTTCTCTGTTTCATTCCATCTCACCTGAAACCCACATAAATCCGAACACCTAAACACTACCTCACTTCACCTTTCTATTTCTCCATCATCTCCATCGTTCTTCATCTAGAGTGAGTGTGTGAGACTTGAGAGACGTGAAGGAAGGATGAGCACGGCGAGGACCACAACGGAGGTAAGAAACCCGAAACCCAGTTTTGACCAGGAAATGGAACCCTTCGTTTTATTATGTGTTGAGCATTTTAGTTAATTGGGTTGTGTTCTAGGGACCAAGACGAACTCGGAGGAGTTGATTTCGAGGAATGTGGTGGCCAAAGTTGGTCGGAAACCCAACTATAAATTCCTTGTCACTATTCATATATTCCAGGTGAGGTTTTAGTATGTTTTTCTTGTTTTTAATTAGTTAGATAGATTTCTAAAGATTAGATGATCATGTAGGAATAAACGAGATCGAAATTAAACTAAATTTGAAGGTTTTAGGATCGGGTCGGGTTGCGGGTCTGTGTGACCCGGTACAGTGGAAACGGGTCAATCCGTCTAGAGATAGGGGACGATGACGTCATCAGATGATGCCATCATGTCAGACTGTCATGTCAGAGATGGACCAATAGGAAAGTGACACGTGTCATTGTTAGTGCCCATATGTTAGTGACGTGACCTAATTAGCTGCTGCCATGTGTCACTGACATGTCAGTGACATGGACCAGTGGACGACTGATATGTGGCACTGTCAGACATGACGTCATGATGATGTCAGCGTTGACTTTGATCGTTGACCGGTTGATGTAGGCGTTGACTTTGCTGACGTTAGCAGTTAACTTTGACAAACATTGACTTTTGCATTGACCGAAGCGTGGGGATGTGGGGGCGTGTGGGCACGAATCTCGAGGTAAGACTAGTGTCATTGTAAAGGTTTGGACAATTCGAATCCAATGGTGATGATTTCGGGTTGATCAGAGATCGTTAGGTTGGTCAAATTGAGGTTTTTAGCCTAGGAGAGCTTATTCGGGACACATTGACTTTTCCGAGAATGTTGGGGGTTTATGATTAGGACTTGTCTAGATGGTTATTGACGTTTGAGTGTGATTTGGATAGGCCCGGATGACCCGGAGAGGTTGGATTAGCCCAGAGAGGCTTATGGTACACGTATCGAGGCGCAGTAAGGACGGTCTGTGAGTGAACATTGCTTTTTAAATATGATGCATGCATAACTGTTTTATATGTTTTAAATACATGATTTGAGATTCATTGAGTGCATGTGCTTGTGGTGTTTTGGTATTTATGTATTTGCACGTATTTTGAGGTTTATGGTTTTAATAATGGATTAATGAAATGATTTCGGAGTTGGAAATATGGAATCGGGCTTGAGACCCATTTGACGTATGAACTATCGGACTGGAAGTCCATTTGATTTTAATGAGGTATCGGGATGGAGGTCCATTTGGTTTATACTATCGGGCTTAAGGCCTAGTTGGTTTATGATTTCGGGCTTAAGGCCTTATTGGTTTATAAAATCGGGCTTGAGTCCCATTTGTGGTTTATGAAATGTGATTTCAGGTTTAGAGACCCTAATGAGATTTGGATTGAAAATGGTTTTGGAAAATGGGATTTGTGGAAATGGTCCACGGACATTATATCTCAAGCTGAGACCTTGTTGAAATGAATTTGATTTCGGTTTTCAAACTATACCATCCTATGTGTGGATTACACTCAAGGTGTCAGGGACACTAGAGTCAGAGCATTGTCTGAGAAGGGCCACTCTACGTGAAAGATCGTAGAGAGGTCCAGGATCAGGATTGCTAGAGGTTAAAACCTCCACGCCTCAAGGAGGGTCAGGGACCTGGGTGGACCTTAGGGAGACTCGGCTTGAGACCGAGGGGCACGCGTAGCTTATGACAGTGACATCTGGGATGCCAAGGATGGATTAAATATGTTTTTTTTAACTGGTTATACAGTATTTTATGGATTTGGGCTGTGACCCACATACTTGGTTTTGGGCTGAGTTCCCACTTGGATTATGGATGTAAGGTTTTGGGCTAAGATCCTAATGATTTGAGGAAGAAAATGGCTTTACTTGAGAAGCATTTTTCACTGGGTTTGGATTTGGAAAACCTATGATTTGGTTTAAAGAAAATGATTATAATAATTGGTTTTCGAATGCATGCATACTTTTTAGGGAAAGGTATAAAAGCTTTTTTATGGATATGTGTTTTATTAAATTATTTATTTTCGTCCACTCACAACTTTTCATGGTTTTTAATACCCTTTAGATTGATCGCGGATGCGGGCTGTAGTAGAGACCGAGACATCACATGTCACCATAGATCCTGACGTACTCTAGATAACCCTGAGCTGGTTAAGGTGAGGTTTATCCCTTGTCTGACACGAGGTGTCAGAAGGGAGCATGACACATCCCGCGTTAATCCCAGGGGGATTGGGATGGGTCATGTGTAACGCCCCGGAAATTCGGAAAATGTAATATTGTAAAATATTGAATAAAATGACGTTTTTACCCTTGTGATTCGTATGGTCAAATTATTGACTTTTTTATTTGAGGGTCGAACGGACGTTGATCGATGACCGTGACGTAGTTCGGGACGTCACGAGTTCATAGACAGGTGGCACGTCCGATTCGGACGAACAGGGTGAAAGTTATGACGTTCGGAAGTTCAGGGGCATTATCGTAATTTGGACGTTATAAGGGAAAAAAGTTGACTTTTTGTTTGACAATTGGTTTTCACACGACTCGAAGACCGTTAGATTCCTCTCGAAGCCCCGAGTACAACAACAAGCGGCACGCGTGAAACGGACATCAGATGACTGAGTTACGGGTCACGGAAGTTGGAGGGTATTTTGGTCTTTTGCACGGCGGTTACTGTAGCACCACCGTGAAAAAGCAGAGTGCACGGCCATGCCGTGGTGTTTTGTGCGTGCAATTTGTTTAATCGAGTAGTGGTCTGTCTGGGATGGATTGTTTATGAGAATTGAGGCAGTGGGAAGCACACATGGGTGACTGAACAGAGTCCAGAGCACGAGTTGGGTTAAAATAACGGCCATGGTTTCTGTGTTTGCGGGAAACCATTTTCAGAGACCTCATTTGGTCTCCCACAAGTTGCTGGCCGTTTGAATCGATTAACCGTGTATGGGAGTGGAGAGAGGTTTCATTTGGGGTCATTTGTGCATCAGTTGTGAGGGCTGAGATTGAGAGAAACCGTGAAGAACATTTTCGGGTTTTTTGGGGGAAAATTCAGAGTTCAATTCCTACGGGTTTTGGGACCAATCTAGACACTGAGGGAGTTTTCTGGGAGTGACAAAAACACAACCGTGCAAGAGTTGAAGAGTTTTGATCAGGGATTGCTCAGGAACTCGAGCTCCAGTTCAGAGAAAAACCAGTTGGAGGGAAAATCGAAGATCAAATTGTGAGGCCATTTAAGCATAACGAAGGGCCGTATTAGTCTTCTGGGAGCAAAAGAAAACCGACCACATCGATTTCGAAGGACATCACTCACGGATTGGCTCAGAACTGAGGCCCCTGGTTCTGAGAATTTTCTAGCTTGAGGACGGCTACTTCCAGGTTAGTATTGGATCAATTGGTTAGATGTTATGGTTCGTCTAGGTCCCCTTAAGCTACTGGTGAAGTTAATTGGATAATGGAACTATTTTGGGTGAGTTCTAGATGAAGATCTGTTCGACTGTTCAAGCTTGGGTTGGTCGATTTAGGGACAGTCGAGGTTAATCGATCATACAGGACTAAAATTAATGGATTAGAGAAGATGAAAGGATTGAAAACGGGAGGAATTGATTGAGAATTGAAGGTTAACTGGTCGGGTTGAGTCGCGGGTAATAGACCCGTTTAACAGGCTATTCGGGTGAGGGAGAAGACACTATAGCAGGCGCGTGGCCTTCACGCGCAGCCACTTTGGACGGCGTGTGATGGCGCGTGTGAGGTCCTTTCCGATCACGGTCAACTGAGGTTTTCTTCCTTTTAATGCTTTTAACATTTTATCTTTAGGGTTCGAGTTGATCGGGAGTCGTACGGGATAAGTTCGAGGGTTCGGAAGTTTAGGTCCTTAAGTTTAATTACGGGGAAAAATCCGGAAAAATTAGGGAAAATCTTACGAGTTATGTGGGGATGATTGTAACCCTCCTTGTACGTTTTTACAGGCCCGGACATTTCCGAAGCTACGGAGGAGTGCACGGGGCGCGATTGACGCTTCCTAAAACCGTGAGTGGACTTTTGATTTCCAAATCGTGCATGCATGACTATTTTACCTAATTATCTTGTGTTTTCACTTATGATTATATGATGATAAATATGCTATTTCGGTTTTACGTGGTTTCACGTTTTTCGAGATAAATATCGTATTTCACGCATTTCGAGGTTACAGTTTTCACCTATGCATGAATGATGTTTTGATGAAGTATTTGGATATGATTATGCATGTTACGTATTTATGATGTGTTGATTATATTGGTGAAGTGACTTTCGGGAATTGCATGTTTTGGAATTTGCATGTGAATTCGGACATAAGTCCTATTATGAGAAGATATGATTTCGAAATGATTTTTGGAAAACGGATCGTGTTGAATCCTGGCTTATTGTGTTTATAAATGGTTTTGGGTTTAAAGACCCGGTTGATTGTTGGATCTGATTTTGGGTTTAAAGACCCGGTTGATTGATGACGGGGGCGGGCCCGGTAAATTGAGTTTAAAGACTCGTGAGTTTAAAGATTCGGTTATTGTGATACCCCCGAGGCCTATTGATTATGTTTTGAGTTTAAAGACTCGTTGATATCCCGGGAAGGCCTGATATTGAGTTTAAAGACTCGGATGGATCCAACGGTTTAATTGTGATTATTGATTCACTTTTTACTTGATTTGCGTAATTAATGTTTCAAGATGACGTTTCTGGATCTTGGTAATATTATATTATTTTACACGAGTTATGATGGTTTTTCTGCAATGTTTTCCATGTGTTTCGAAAAAAGGGATTTCGAATGTTTCATACGCGTTTTCTTTTTTAACTGGTTATGCATGCGTGTTGTAAAACTGGAGGGCCAGCCCCGGATTCCTTAAACTGTTTTCTGAAAACCTTTGTTTCGGTCCACTCACATTTTGTTGTTTTAACTACCCTCCAGGTCGTGGTACAAGTTCAGGGGCTAGCGCCGAGGCAGAGGCAGAGGCAGAGACATAAAGTTTCCGTTGCGGAGTAGTTAGTTCACAGAGTAGGATTTGATCTTAAACTTGTTTTGTAATATTATGCTCTGTGAAACTAAGGACTCGAGGTCCAGTTGGTTGTATTTGTTTAATCTCCCTGGTCTGACAATGGGTGTGTCGTAATATTATTTTGGTTTTCCGGTCTTTTGGATTCGATTGTCAGACAGGAGCAGGATGCTTCCCGATTATCGAGGCGATAATCGGGGTGGGTCCTGTCATCATGTCATGCTCTTCCTCCCAGCTTTACCCCACCAAAAGTGAGAAACTCAGCAGAGAGCTCATGGCGCAAAGATTTGGGCAACTGAAAAACACTCATGGAATAAAGTAGGAAGAGTTTGAGGATCCCTAACCTTAGAGTTCCAGGTAGTCAGCCTACAGCGCAGAGCATCCCTAACTTTCCCAAAAATCATTTTCTTATTTTAGCTAGTAACAGTAGGGAGGCCCAGATATTTCGCTTGACAGTCCACAGTTCTAATACCCAACAAATTGGAAATTAACCGTTTCATAATAGGGTCAGTACCAGAACTAAAACAAGCAGCAGACTTATTACAGTTAATTAGCTTACCACACCCTTTCATACTCATTCAAAACCTCAAGTAATTGCTGACATTCCCCCAACCAAGTATTACAGAAAAGAAAACTATCATCTGAAAAAAAAATATATGAGAGATAGGAAGGGCTCTTGAGGCCAATGCCACACCATGAATATGTTTAGCACGCTGAGTCTGGGAGAGGAAGGCCAAAAAGCCTTCCGCAAAAATGAGGAGCAAATAGGGAGATCAGGAATCACCCTGCGGGAGCTCACTTGTGGGTAATATGTGACCAACTTCTTGGCCACAAACGTGCACTACATAACTAAATGTATACACATAATTAATAAGCAATTTGACAATTCTATCGCCAAACCCAATTTACGTAGCATCCCCTCAAGATGCCGCCACTCTACCCTATCGTAAGCCTTAGACATATTAAGTTTCAAAATCATTTTTTTAAACTCACTTGTCCCCCTTCTACAAATCACATGTATAGATTCCAAGGCAACCAACAAATTATTAGTAATTAACCGAGAAGGCACAAAAGCACTCTGAAAGTCTGAAATAATCTTGGGCATCACAACCTTCAGTCCGTTAACAATAGTTTTGGCAATAATCTTATAAATTACTCTACATAAAGCCATGGGTCGAAAATCATTTACCTTACTGGGCGAGTCCGTATTGGGAATGAGACAAATTAGGTTGTGATTGACAGCTTGAACACTCGCCCCACCATTGAGCATAGAAAGATAAAAAGTCGACACTTCATCACCCACAACATCCCAATATCTGTGGTAAAACAAGGTAGGTAGTGACACGATCCATCTCCAATCCCTCGGGATTAAGGGATAAGTCATGCTCCCGTCTAACCCACGTGCGACATGAAAGCTAAACACCCGTTTAACCTTCATGGAACACGCAAGCCAGACAAGGGATACCCAAGTCAACATGCCAAAATTAACTTCCGATTTCCCAGAGTGCGCAGAAACCACTGTGGATCGAATCCGTGATGTCTCCGCCTCACTAACAACAGCTCGCATCGCATCAACAACCTGGAAGGTATCGAAAAACAGAAAAAACTTTCGTGTCGCACGTGGGTTAAGCGGGAGCATGACTTATCCATTAATCCCAGGAGATTGGAGGTGGGTCGTGTCAGGTAGTCTATCTACCCCAAGAGCTTTAATTGGGTACATTCCAGCACAGGCCGTCTCTAATTCCTTGCGGCTAAAAGGTCTCTCTAGGTCTGCACTATCCTAAGGTCTCAAAAGAGTCAAGAAGACGAAGGAAAAAAAGTTCAACATTTATGTATTTTTCAGGAAATCAACACATTTATTTCTATGAAAGTTTTCATTAATTTATTTTTTTGTCCACTTTTTACACCGGGAAACTTGGGATTGGAGGTGGAGAGGAGGGTTTGTAGGCATTCATGGCGAGATGCTGAGCGTAGAATGCTTTTAATTTTTTTATATTATTTAATCTTCTGTATAAATTTAATTTAATTTTTAATTTTTGAAAATTATTTAAAAAATTAATATTTATAAATTTGGGTATCAAATTGATTATTTTTTATAAAAACTCGGGGTCTGGGATCCGGAGCATCATAATGAAAAATTACTACGTAACCCTGACGACGTCGTTTTGATTTCTAAACCCCCCAGCACGCAACGAGCTGTTGAAGTCGCGCCCTAAACCAAACCCTGTCCGCGGGTGAAATTACCGAATTGGACCATCCCGCTGAATCTTCTTGTCTCAGCATTTCCAGAGCTTCCTCCCACAATTCTAAGGAAAATCCCAAATTCAAGTTGTGGAGGGCATTATCAATCATATTAGGCGAACTCTAAAATGCAAAAATTGAGCTTGTTTGGTCTGGTGAGCAAGAATAAGTTCAATGATTTTCATTCTGTAATCTTGATAAATTTTGCTATATTCTTAGTAGTTTTCTGTATTGAAATGCTGTTTCAGAGGCGTTTGGTGTCGGCCTTGGCTGCAGAGTCGTCCATTGATCAAGTGGATTGGCCTCGTAGGCTTTCCCCGTTGAGCGAGGCACTTTATCGAACACATGGTGAGCTTCTTGATTCTTACTTTGATTGTTTTTAGATTAAGACAAATATGAATTGTTCTTAAAATCTTTGGCTTTTAAACGTAGGTTGGGGTTCTTGTGGTTCAGTAGCTGGTTTCGCTAGCTCATTGGGAAAACGCTATTTCCATGCCTCAGGTTTTTTATTCTCTCTAACAGCGAGTGACAAATAGCATTTTTGGGTTTATGGCTTAAATAATTATCTTTTCAGGGGTCTTTTGCACATCTGCACGAGACTATTATGAAACTCTTGGCCTTCCGGAAAATGCAAGCCGGGATGAGATTAAAAAGGCTTTTCGCATGGTCAGTATTCAAATTTTCAGTTGCATAGGTTCTGAACGGTTTTGGCTATGATTTGAGGCCTGTTTTATATAGTTGTAATGACATTCATGGTGAAAGCTATTGCATTGCATTACTTTTTATCATATACAGTACAGAAAGAATGTGAACTTGTGATGTTATTTCAGCGTCTGGTTGCTGTAAAAATGTGTTTCCTTGTTTGGATGTGGACTGGTGGAGGAAATTTTCTTACTAGAATACATATTATATTAAGTATGAAATTAATTAGTTAGGACAAAAGGAATGTCCATTAGATTTTGGTATAATGAGTATGGTGGAAGGAAGATGCATGGAGCTTGCTCAATGTGTACAGGTTTTCTGGATAGATTAACTTGTCAGAATACTTTCCAAAATAAAAAATATCTTAATTTTAAATTAATGTTAGTGTAACTATATCTTCCCTCATAGCTTCATCCATCTTATTTTTCTCTACCTTTACCCCATTTAATTAGAGGGTTGAAATCTGGGTTAAAGGCTGAGTTGAGTTGTGCATGGTTTAAGATTATCGATTGTGATATAACCAGAAATTTCTTTAACTATGATAAATTTTTTAAGCCATGAAAAGTTTCTTGTTTGAGTCATTACACCTGTCTGTGCCATCACTTTTAGCAAACATTCTCTATTCAAGCAGACAATGAATATATATGCAGCTTGCCAAGAAGTACCATCCGGACGCAAATAGGGGCAATCATTCTTCTAAGAGAAAATTTCAAGAGATAAAAGATGCCTATGAGGTATGACTTGTGGTGGCAATTTACCCTTCTTTTATATTAACTTTCCTGTCTGTCCCGCATTATGTTCCTATAACATAATTAAAATTTGGAATGTTTTTAAAACTGTCCTAGAGTGGATCTGGAGGATTTACAGTAATCTCTTTTTTTTTTGCTCATATTGAATTCCAGATTTTGCAAGATCCTGAAAAGAGGGCGCAATATGACAGGGTAATAACTGTCTCTGTCTCCTGGCACACACCGACACAGGAACAAACACGTCCTCACTGGTTTGCTGTTTTTGGTTTTAAAAGTTAAATATATATGGTCTGAGTTTAGATTCACTTGTGATTGTGCTCCCGTTTTACTACATCAGTACTTGGAAGGAAAAAAGTAACTGGTGTGCATCCATAGCCTTGCCATCAAAAGTTTGATAGTTTTCTGCCATCAAAATCCTATATTTCACGTACCATTTTTAGATCTTACATAGTTGCTGTTTTGTCTGTTTTGTGCAATGAAGATGCGCTCAACCGGGGCAGAAAACGTAGGTTCTTCTGCAGATGCAGAAGGGTTTAGACATGATAATCAAAATAACGGTGCTGCTGGAGGTTTTAGATATGGGTTCGAAACTCATTTTTCCAGTTCATTCCATAAAATATTCTCAGAGGTATTTCAGTGCTTGTGTTTCGGTTAATCTTAATGAAGCCTGTTAATGCGGCTTGTTGAAATGTCAATCTTCATTATTGACAGTCATTTGATACTTGCAGATCTTTGAACATGAGTTCGATCAAGTTGCACCTGATATTCAGGTAAATGTTATCCTCCTGCCTTGGTTACACTTTTCATATTTTACTCCTGTGTTTCCAAGCAGAATTGATGTTTTTGTTTTCTATCTTCTTTGGTTGGCATTTATGTGCTTCTAGCTGGAGCTGTCTCTATCTTTCTCTGAAGCTGCTGAAGGATGCACAAAGCATCTCTCTGTCAACGCTCATGTTCCCTGTGATTCTTGCCGTGAGTCTATTAAATATTTTTAGATTCCATGCTTTTGTTTTGTTGATAGGAAATCCCTAATTATAACATGGATCTCAAGTGTTAAAATCATTGTGTCATTTGAATGCTGTGACTGCAACGGAGATGCCTATTTATTGGTTACCCACTTTAAATTTGAAATAATTTTTTTTTTCGAATCTTTTTATTTATTTATAATTGGGTTATGTGTCTAAGAAGTAAGAATCAAAGCTAATGTGTTGCATATGTTCTGTTGTTAAGCAAGGACTTATGTAGAAGGAACTACTTTTTTGCCTCTGATACTTACCATATGTGTGACTCTGATGCTTCCCGTATGTGTGACTTTCATATTTCCCATAATTGAATTTATAGGTCTTGTTTGGTCTGGGCTCGGAGTTCATGATACTGGGTCTAGAATATGTCTCAGTTTGGGTTCCATTGGGCGTCAGGGTTTGGGTCCATAACCGAGTTGATGTGTGTGTACAGGGTTTGGCATATGTGTTTGGAGTTTGAGTTTGATGTTTGGGTTTGCAAATGAGCTCCGGAGTTCAGGCTTCGGGCATTGTGTTTGGTGGTTCGGGGGCCGCGGGGGTGGGGGGGTGGTGTCGGAGGCTCATGGTTAGGGTTTGGTCAGAGTCTGAGGTTCTGGTATTAATGTCCCATTATCTTAGGATTTGGGAAAATAACTATCTTGATGGGTGGATTTTCAACTCTAAGATCCATTTTAAAGTTGACATTTCACAAGTCTGATCTCAAGTTCCCTAATGAAGTACTTTAGCTACATGCTAATTTATTTTCTTCCCTCTATCCCTTTGGATAGGAAAGAGCATGCGGGAATGGAAGAAATGACTGTAGAATAAAACCCTTATGACCAAAAATTGGATTCAGATGGCATAATCCTTGCTAGCGGGAGAATAATAAATAACATTACTCTTTACTTCTTATGTGAAGTGAGTTCAAGCATGGTTTTTCTTCTAACAAGTGCACGCTATTAAAAATTGGATCCATAGGTTGTCATTGCTGCTTTTGTTATTTCCATTTGACAATTAGTCTTTTGTTGTGCGTAATTTTTCTTTTCCTTTGTACTTCATGATGTAGATGGGCGTGGCTATCCACTAAAGGCCAAGACCAAAGTTTGTCCTACTTGCAGAGGTATTGGGAGAGTAAGTCTTAAAGATCCGCACTAGTGATTATTTCCTGTGAAAGGAGTCAGTTAAAATTTTTTTTTCACCATCATTATACAAGAACAAGTATGACGAATTATTAAATTTGATAGTCTGTTCTGATGTTCAATCTTCTACCAGGTTACAGTTCCTCCATTCACATCAACATGCAGCACTTGTAAAGGGTCAGGCCAAATAATGAAGGTTTACTGTGGCTTCCCATTTAAAAATTCATTGTGTTAAATTGCTCATTGCAAATATAACGTTGGCATTTAGTTAATCTCTTGCAGGAGCATTGCATGTCATGCCAAGGATTAGGTATTGTGGAAGGTGTCCGAGAGGTTAAAGTTTCGATACCAGCAGGTTGGTAATAGATTGTTTGATTTGATTAAGGGAGGTTGTTATTTGTTCAGTAGACTTCCCCGTGTATGTTACATAACTATCATTTGGCTCTACAAGTATAGGGTTACCAAGGGATGTGTTTACAAGCCATCGGTTACGTGTTTAATAAACATGAAGATCATGCAGAAACTTCATAGAAGCTACATTTTTCTTTTTTAGCATTATATTAAATAATATTTGGCTTCCTTTCTATTTGTTCTCCTGTATGAAAGAAATAATTGTAGACAATACTGAGTGCACTCAACGTGAGACCCCATTAAATCACAAGAGTTCAGTTTCAACTCATTACAAGAAGCTTGTCTTTGTATAGGATAGGTTTAATGTTCAAAATTTATCCTAGGTTTTCTATCTGACCTTCCTCTCTCTCTTTTATCAAATGTTCATCAAATGTTGTAGGTGTGGATTCTGGAGATACAATCCGCATTCCAGAGGCTGGGAATAGTGGGGCACGAGGAAGTCGACCAGGCTGGTTGTACATTAAACTAAAGGTACAATTTCGCTGTGTCTGTTGTGACATGTTTTAAATGATCTGGGTGCTTTAGAGGACTTAATCCTTTGCCCACCTCGAAAAAAGAGGATAAGCTGGATTTGTATGCTGAGATGGGTTTACATGTCAATCGATCTGGAAAACGCTACTGATTGAAGCACATGCTATGATATTTTTGAACATGATGAAATGAAGACTTGCGTTTCAGTAACATACCATATAGTAGGTAGTATGGTTGTGAATATGTATCCTGATATGCTTTCTCAAATTCCCTTTCTTTTTGGTGTAGGTTTCTGAAGATCCTATCTTTTCTAGGGATGGAGCAGATGTTTATATGGACTCTAATATTAGCTTTACACAGGTAATAATGGTTCCATACATAGCTGCCTTATTCGATTTGCTGATATGTTTTCGTATGGAAATTTCTGGTGCTTTCTTCCATATAATATCATATTTCTATTTTACATTGTTTGTCTTTCTTCTTTGCCAAACCTACTATTTGAATACTTACTTCTTTTTTTCTTTTCTTTTTCTGAAAACTTAAAACCCTGTTTAGTAGGCACTGAAGGAAATTTCCTTGCTCTCTTGTGTTCTGTCTATATATTCTATTTCTTGAAGCTTTAAATTACTCCTGATGCTGAAGTTTGAATGTTTCAGGCTATTCTTGGTGGTAAGGTTGAGGTACCAACTTTGTCTGGGAAGGTGGAAGTAAAAGTAAGAGTTTTGTCTTTATTATGGACCTCTATTGACTATTTAATTTGAAAATTATTTTTGGTGTATCCACTTCAGGAGTGGACTTTGTAGTTCTATTTGACAACTTGGATGCTTTTATGAAATATGGGCAACTCTATGGCATGGGTTTGGGGATCAGGGGTCTTAATGATGTGTATGCTATGGTATAAAGTTGAATATGTGATGCAATTTGTGGATCTGGAGGCTTCCCGAAGTTTTAAAAAATTTAGTTGCTAAGGTCAGGAATCTAATGTTTTGTTTGGCAGGCGAGATTTTTGCTCTTGCTTCTTTTGCAATCACTAATTTATGAGTATTTAAGTACTAAAATAGATTCTAAAGATGAGAGGCTAACCTTATATGCTGAACGTTATAGCTTCGCTTCACTTGAGTTGGGAAGAGTCATATTCATATTCCTTTTGAAAAACTCCCTGAAATGCTTGTATTTAGGAACATTGTTTATTAGAAAGAAAAAATTTCTAATGTTGTTTCACCTGTGTCATTCTAATCTTACATCAGCCCAGTTTGACATGACGATTAGATTTCAGTTTTGATTATTGAATACTCTTGTACATGACACTGACTCTTGTATTTATGGACCTCTCAGATACCAAAGGGGGTTCAACATGGACAACATGTGGTACTAAGAGGCAAAGGTTACTAAATTATTGCTTTTTTCCCTGCTTAAAAGTTAGTACCTTTTTTGTTTTGGTTAAATTTGATTAGCCTGTATGCTCCTTCAGGACTGCCAAAACATGGTTTTCTAGTTACCCGTGGAGATCAATATGTGCGCTTTCGAGTTAAATTTCCCACGTAAGCGGTCTTGATTAATTTGATTGCATATGTTTATAATTTGTATTGCTAGTAAAAAAGTTACTGGGAGTGCTTACTCACATAGGACATTTAAAGAATGATTATTACTAGAGTCTTTTAGATCATATAGATCGATTTTTTTTAATTTGGTGTTCGTATGTACTTGTCCGTATGCATCTTCTATGTTTTTAAAGTAAGTTGTTTAAGAAAAGTAAGAAACAGAAGTGATATTTCTGAAAATGCATGCTAGTGTTGGTCTACTTATCGTGTAAAACTGTACTGCTTTCTTTGTTAACTCCTGTGCTCAAGGATACCTAAGTTGAACTGAAATACCTGCCTCTGCCTCTCTTGATAATGCCTCCATTTCTTTTCCTTCGTGGATGAGTTTGTGGCTTCATCTGGTAGAGATGTTTGACAAGCTTACTCATTTGAACTTGTAACTGACGTACTACAAATTTTATTTGATTTTGCATTTTAAACTTTAATGACCTATAGACTAGGGTCCAAGTAATGCAATTGGAGCTTATATTTAGTGTTCCATCTCAAGATTAATTTTTTACTCAACTATATTTATCATCTTTACAGACTCGAAAGAGAGGGTCCGATTATTGCATGATGAGCTGCTTTCTAAGACTGATGTCATATTTTATATTACTTTCTGGGTCCAATTGGATTTTTCACTTTGTAATTGCTTGTACAGTTGTTAAGTAGGAGACTTCTATCTCATTTGTGTTCTTTTTTCTTCTATTTTATCAAGTGAAATAAACGAGCGCCAACATGCTATATTAGAAGAACTTGAAAAGGAGGATATTATTCATGGAGACAGCACTCCCAACGAAACAGATTGGTAGGCATTTTATATCATAAGGTGCTTGTCATATGATGTTTTTTTTTTTCTTGCTCTGAAACATAAATATCCTTAATTGTGTTTGCGTGCTCATTGTAATGTGATATTATACACGCCGTTTGTTAAATTCTAGGGTAAATCACACCTTTCAACCCTATCTGTTGTCTAAGAAGTCCACTAGGGTTTTATTTTTTATTCTTTGAATCGTTCCACATTCATTTTCACCCCCCTGCTCACTATTTCTTAGTTTTACTTTCTTATCTAATGAAAAGTATATAAGAAGAACCAAAAATACAAAATGCTATTGAATGGAGCCTTTTTTAGATATAACATTAGGGGCAAAATTGTGCCCTACTCTATGTTCCAATACATGGCCTAGTGCAAATACCAGTTAGGTAGCTAATTAGATATTAATATACTGATTTTCTCTATGTGTCTAAGTACTTTGGAAGACCACCAATTGAGGTAGCCTTTTGTTTCTCAGTTCCTTTCATTTTTCCGTTCCGACACATGTAACCTTGCTTTGAAGTCTCTCCTTTTTTATTTGGATTGGTTAATGTTAAAAAGTGGACTAGATGATTACAGTAGAGCTTTGGTTTCATCCTGATTTGTTGCCTCCTAGTTATTAGAAATTGAAGTCGAATGAGCATATACATCAATCAACTGAATTATCAACCAAATATCAGTGAATCGATCAGTCACTTTTCTGGTAGTGATGGTTATCTTCAAATGGATAACAGGCTTTATCAGCAGCTATCTACTGGTTGAACTTACAGGTTTCGGCGTATAATTGAACATGTTATGGAGCCTAGGTTTGTGCTTGGGCTCTCAATATTCATGTCGATCCTTTTGTTGCTGAACAAGTCTGTCGGCTGAATGCTGGGTCCAGGCAATTTTGATTGAGATACGTACTTCTAACGTCTGTGGTGTAGAGATTGCTACGTTTTCCCTTCTCCGGAACTCTTTTAATCAAAGGTACCAATCTTCTCACAACTAATCAGTGTATTGCTCAATCCTAGTTATTTGAAGGAAGTCAATGTCTGCTTGTTGCTTTTATTGCGATCAACAATTGTTGAAAATAATGGTTGCCCATTTATCGACTGGATTCTTTTTCCATCTTTACACTGAATCGTCATTTAATTGATAACTTGTATTGTGTCTATAACATACTTTTTCCCCTCAGTGAACATCTCTAGGATCATACCAAGGTGGGATTGAAATTTCGCGTCGTCTTCAAATTTTGGGTGTCACAACTCTCATTGTAGTATTAAATCGATGTCGACTAATTGCGACGTTATTAGACGTTGATTGTAGTCTGAATGGTGACAAGAAGTTTGGTCATTTAGATTGGCACTCGTCTTGGTCACGCTTCGAATTATTGTATTTTTCATGTTCTTGTGGGTCTGGGTGAAGCTGGAAGTAATCGAGTTATCGATACTTTTGACTTTTGTTTTTTTGCAGGAAGGAAGTAGGTACAGGTTGGTCATAAATTATGATCATTGAGGCTTTAGAGGAAGGAAATTGATGTACTTTGCAAAAGATATAGGTGGTTTATAATACAAGTGACGTGCGCTATTCAGTCTTTTTTGCATTTTAAGTCCGAAAACAATATCTTGCAATATTTGAATGTAGTTGTACGAGTAATGAGCCTTTAAGGGAAAAAAAAAGAAGGTATTGAATTCAATGGGTGCACACATGGCGATGTACATGTGGTGGACGTGCTCCGATTTTGGTACCACCTACCAAATCCTTCAAATTTAAAACGTTTTCACGCTTGTGTGGGGGGTGGAGGTCGTTTTGAGTGACTTTTTTTTTTTCGGGGACAATTGAGAGTGACTTTTATAGACAGTAAAATTGATATTCTAAATGGTTGATGTAATCCTCCTTTCAAATACTCCTTGCATCAAAAAACGTTTTTGGCACAAACTGACTTGGTAAACATTGTTACGGCCATGCCAAATATATAAGGATGGGTGGTTGACAGATTTAGGCTTTTTACTTCCTGTCATCTGAAACACAAGTCAATTTACTTTTTTTTTGGACCAAATATATTTGGGTGGTTAACAAATTTACGCTTTTAATCTCAAGTCAATTTTCTTTTTTTGGGTAAATAACATGAGGTTTCCACAACCGAATGATGAGTTTAATTTCTGTTCAAGGTAATACTTACCTTTTTCGGCTTTCGGTAGATACCATTAGGTGTTTCTATACTTAAATGGCAAGTCTAATTCTTATTTGGAATGTGGTTTATTTCTAATTACAAAGTGCTCATATGAAGTACGGCTTGTCTATAGTCACAAAGTGCTCAAATTAATATATTTTTTTTTGGTAAATAACATGAGGTGTCCTCACATTTGAATGGTAGGCTTAATACTTGCTCGGGGTGCAGCTTGCTTAACCAAGTGCTCCCAATTAATGCTTCAATGTTTTTTTTAAAGTAAATACAACCTACACCCGAATGGTGGGTCTAATTCCTGCTCGGGATGTGGTTTGCCTAGCCAAGTGCTTCCAGCAAGTACGGTTTATTTCTGGTCACAAAGATTTATCATCCGTAAGTGGCAGTTTGCCAATTGCATATAATGATTCACATCTTCTGGTTACTCAAGTTCAATTTCACTCGACCCTTTTAGACTTCAAAACTCATTTATTATGTTATTATATCATGAAAAGAAAAAAAAAAAAACAAAGCATACAATAATAGAGGAGAAGACATGAAAAATACAAAGCAGGTAGTGGTTTCATGGATTAGGGTTCGGTAGAGCAACTTGTGCTGTTTCCGTGGCGTGTTTCTTTGTCGACATTTCCGTTTTCATTATTTCTTCGTTTTCCTTCTCTTTTATTTTTTCCTTTCTGCCGTGTTTCACCTCACCATAGAAATATGAAACAAAACCCCACAAAGAGAGCGCAAGAGCAACTCCCTTTTCTGCTTGAAACTTTTCATGGTAGAAAATTACGGCCAGGATCTGTGTTATTGGCAGTAAAACGGCGAGTAAAATTCCGGAGAGCAACGACGAGGCGCAGAAGATAATTCCGATGGCTCCTAAAAAGAAACCCTGCCAAACTATTCCACTCACTACGAGCACCATGTAGTAGTTGCTTTCCCCCAGCTCATAGTTTCTTGCTTCTCTTGGGATCACCTATAAAGATATTTAAATCAATATTATATATCCACCATTCATTAGATAATGTTAGTTTAAAAAAAATAAACAGTTCAATTTTTATGTTGGTCAATTTCTCTATTGAGTTATTATTAGTCACTAATTTACACTCACACACATATATATATATATATATACATTTCATCTAATCAATTTTTTATATAAAAAATGTTCGACATGTAACTTCTTTAGACAAGAAATTTATATAAAGTATGATTAAATAAGATAAAAAAAAAGGAAAGTGGACCTTATCATGAGGAATTGGAGGAAATAAAAGCTCAAAGTCAAAATTGATAAGAGTAGAAAAATTGACAGAATTAAAAATTATGGCACGATTGAGAATTTTGTAAAGTTGTAAGCATTTGTTATAGAAAAATATTTATATCTCACTTATGGGGAAGTTTCCTATCTCATTTAACGAACTTATTATGTATAGATATTTATAAAATCATATATATCTGTCAAAAAATTAACTTAATTAGTGATCATATAATTATTTATTTGTATAAAAAAAAAATGATAACTCTAAGAATAAGAATAAAGCTTTTCATCATGAAGTGGTAATTTAGTTTATACTTTTGAATGATCAAGTAATTTTTAATTTAATTAATTTTTCACAAATCTGAAAATAATTTTTAAAATACAGGTACAGATATTAATTAACGACGGACATACCTTGAAGTCATCATTGATGAGCATGCCCACTGTACAAAACATGGTCGCAAAAAAACACATAACCAGTTGAATCTCCAGAACCAAAGAATATGTGATGGTTTGCTTGGCCTTCTTGTACATCAACTCCACCAACGGCAATATAAACCCATATAACACAGCGGCCGCCACCGTCATCAAAAACCCGGCAATATATTGCTTACTGGACTCACCCTTTGGCCGATCAGCATCAGTGTTCAACCCTAAAACAGCCGCACCGATAGTCAACAGAACGACAGCGTTCACGGAATAAGAAGTGAACTTGTGCTTCACAAGAAGAAAAGCAAAAACGGCAGTGAATACCAGCTGGCCAGCAATGAGTAGGGCTGACGTGGAGACCGGAAGGCGGGCCACGCCGTAGGCATAAAGGTAGTCGTCAAGGCCGGTGATGATGCCGATGAAGGCGGAGGCTAGGAAGAGTGGTGGCTTCATGAAAAAGACTTTTGCCGACGGCCCTTGGTTTTTACGGCGGTGGTAATAAGCTGCGGCTATGGGGATGAAGATGATCGGGCAACCGCTGGTTTCGAGCCAGCTCGAAAGCCAGACACGTTTGCCGCCGTGGATGAAGTACAGGCGCATTATCAAAGGGCCTCCACATGTTCCTATGGACAAGAGTATGCAGTTTACAATGAGAAGGGTCTTTTTAGAGGCGGCGTTGTCATGGTTATAGGTCTCCATTTGCATGCTAATTTAATTTCTAGAGAACTTTGTGCTAAATGGAGAGACACTCACAATCTTGGAGCGTTGTATTATAAAATATACCAATGAGTAAAGAGCAAGAAGTGTGTGGGAGTGAAATAATGGAGTTGTTATCCTATATATAATTCATTTATATGCATGGCGGAATTTATATAATGAATATCTGCTAAAATAAATTGAATGTGCATTCTGCTAAAATAAATTGAATGTGCATGCGCCATGAGTTGAATATATGCAAACTGATCAATCAGTCACTTATATGATAGTGTAATAACTACCTTTCAACGTTTTAGATACATATGGTCTCCCTGATCGATCGATCGATCGATCTACCGGTCCACTATAAATTCCAGCCATATGTATATAAAGAGATGAAGGGATGACTATTGCTTTGTCATGATCACTTATGTCTCAATTTTCCCCTGATTCTGATACAGTTTTAATAGCTAGGTGAAAGAATTCATGGCATCCGTATTGAACTGAATTTAGGTAGTTAAATCTAGGATTAGTGTTAGTGTATCAATGGAAGCGTGTGAGAAACCAAAAACGTATACGTAAAGAGTTTGTAGAGAAAAGACAGGAGCTATGAAATACACAATTTCTATGACTAATTTGCACAACATACAACACTTCGCTATCATCACAACAGTAAGTCCTTATATCTTAACACTCAACAGTTAGTTACATTAATATAAAAATATAACCAAAGTTAAGCACAACATACAACACTTCAATACACCTAGAACCCCTATATGTGTCAGGTTGAGAGACAATTGAGACAATTGAGACTATAGTGAGATTCATTGGGGGTATATTGAGACAACATAGGAGTTTTATAGGTATGCACATCATGTCAGAAAGTGAAGTGTTATATGTTGTGCTTAACTATTGTTATATTTTTACTTACATATGTACCCCTGAAACCCCTATGAATCTCATGCTGTGAGTTATTGTATTTACATACACTTAATTTGGGCCGGAAAGGCAGCTAATACTAGTACTGATCTTCTGCGTATCAATCCGAATCATATCCAAAACTAAAAGGATATTATATGCTCGTATTCTAACCGTATTGTATCGTATTTGATCACATATTCGAGACTTTCTTAATAAATTTTTTGAAGTATTCTACATTAGATTGGAAGATGATTAGCATTCGAAAAGCAGCTCCAGGCATTTAAGCCTCTCTGCTAGGCTATGAATGTCGACTTGAAGTTTTTGTTGTATATATATTAATGCTATAATTGGAAACGTGGCTGGTCACTTTAATTACTAGAAATGGTGAGGTGGTCTTTTTTTTTTTTTTTTACGCACTAAGAAATTTATGCTATATTTCTAAGAAATGCACTACAAAAAAATTAAATGGAATTGAAAATGCACCACATCAACGTAACAAAACCACAACTAATCACTTAAAAATCTCTCTAAATGTGTTGCATCTAGTCATTTGCAATCCCTCTAATGGTTTGTGATGCATTTCTAACCAATTCAGCCAAAAATAAAATGGTAAGGTTAAATTCTCTTTTTAATACTCAGTTTAGTTTAAAATAAATAAATTAATGGATAATATTTGTATCTCACTCTGATGTCGCACCACTCTTTCAATTTATCAAATTGTCTTTATAAATATATCATAATTAAAATCATTCATTCTCTAAATCCTTATATCAAGATATAATCTACGTAAAAGAATCAACAAGATTAAAGACCATTTAGTTATTCATATATATCAACTAAATCGACGGTTCGACATTAAAATATTAATTGCTACTAAAACCATTGATTTATTTGATATATATATATAACTAAATGATATATAATTTTATTGATTTTTTACGAAAGTGATATTGACATGATGAATTAAAGAATGTATAATTTTGACTATATTGGTAGACACACATTTATAACAAAAATTCGATAAATTAAAATAGTGGTATAAGAAGGGAGATACAAGAAGATGCTAGTAAGATGAAATACAATTGTATTGTCATAAATTAATTAACGTGGTGAACGTAAGAAACGTGGTGTTTGCCCAAAAAAAAAAAGGGTGGTGTATGTAAAGATTATTTACGGTTACCGTAACCACGTATTTCATTGCTCATGGCTGACAATATGAGATGCAATGCATTTAACATGAATGACCCTAATGAGTTAACTCTAACTTCTTGTCTTGGCAACGACAATTTTACATTGCAAAACATCGATATTACTGTTTAATTCAAAATTTATGTTTTTAATAATTAAATTCAATTGAAATTTATTGTATTTATAATATAATCATTTTCATTGATAAGTATTGAATGTTTTTTGCCTAAATATTATAAAAGGGAAAATTGTTGTTATTATCCCTGAATTTATACTAATGTTAGTTATATTATCAGTCATCGTTCATCATACTTCGTTCGTCGTTCATCAACAATGTTCGAAATTCTTGAACGTTGTTCATCGTTCTTCAGCTATGTTCATTGTTCATTGTACTTCATTCGTTGTTTATCAACTATGTTTGGGAGTCCTTGAACATTGTTCATTAGTCGTGTTCATCGTTCATCGTACTTCATTCGTCGTTTATCGACTATGTTTAGAAGTCTTTGAACGTTGTTCATCAATCATGTTCATCGTTCATTATACTTCGTTCGTCGTTCATCGACTATATTCGAAGTTCTTGAACGTTGTTCATCGTATGTCGGAATTTTCCGTCAATCCTCGCGATTCAATGTGGTTAGGGTGCGATGATCCATTCGATCATTTGAAGGTAGAGTTTCATCCTTTGCAGCTCGGAAAGGGAGCAGATAATGCACTGTGTCTCCAGAAGAGCATCAAAGCCTTCGCCCCAGCGAAGCATCCAAACCTTCGCCCCCGCGAAGCGCCAAAGTCTTCACCCCCGTAAAGTATCCAAGCCTTCGCTCCCGCGAAACACCAACGCTTTCGCCTCTGCGAAGCATCAAAACCTTCGCTCCCGCAAAGCACCAAATCCTTCGCCCCAACGAAGGATCTGAAGCCTTCGCTCCCGCGAAGAACCATAGCCTTCACCCCACAAAGCACCAAATTCTTCGCCTCACGAAGCACTGAAGCCTTTGCTCCCACGAAGCGCCAAAGTCTTCACCCTCGTGAAGCATCAAAGCCTTCGCTCTCACAAAGCACTAAAGCCTTCGCCCTATTGAAGCATTTGAAGTCTTCGCTCCCGCAAACCACCAAAGCCTTCGCTCCTGCGAAGCACCAAAGCTTTCATCCCAGCGAAGCATCTGAAGTCTTCACCCTCGTTAAGCATCCAAGCCTTCGCTCTCGCGAAACACCAGAGCCTTCACCCCAGTGAAGCATATGAAGCATTCGGTCCCGCGAAGCACTGAAGCCTTTGTCCCTGCGAAGCATCAAAGCCTTTGTTCCCGCAAAGCACCAAAGCTTTCACCCCCGCGAAGCATCTGAATCCTTCGCCATGCGAAGCACCAAGGTTTTCACCCTTGCGAAGCATCCAAGCCTTCGCTGATGCGAAGCACCAGAGCTTTCGCCATACGAAGCACCAGAGCTTTCGCCATGCGAAGCATCAGAGACTTCGCCATGCGAAGCACCAGAGCCTTCGCCATGCGAAGCACCAGAGCCTTCAACATGTGAAGCATCAATGCATGCGCCATGCGAAGCATTCAAGTCTTTGCTCAGCGAAGCATCCAAGCCTTCGTCTTGCGAAGCACCCAAGCTTTCGTCATGCGAAGTACCCAAGCATTCGCCCTACGAAACATCCAGAACTTTGCCCTGTGAAGCATCAAGGTCTTCCTCTAGGAAACATCTCAAGCCCTTCCTTCAGGAAGTAATCAAAGTCTTTCTCCAGAAAGTCTGCGAAGCCTTGCTCTTAGAAGCACATCAAGACCTTCCACCTGGAAGCACTTCAAGCCTTCCTCTAGGAAGTAATCCAAGTCTTCACCCCAGAAGCAATCCAAGACTCTTTCTGGGAACCACTCTAGACCAATTAGAGTAGAAAAGCTCTAAGTGGATGCTCATAGCTGCAATTAAAGTAGAAAATCTCTAAGCAATCCAAGTCTTCACCTTAGAAGCAATTCAAAATTCAAAATTTTCATTTCATTATTCGGAAAATAGTTGGCAAATCACATGTCGATTTCTCACACCAAGCATTCAATGTAGAAATGAAAATATAATCATGGACAAGAAGCAACTAATTTATGAGAATTATGGGGGCAAGGCACCAATGCCTATCATCCTTTGAGACTCGGTCCATTCTTCAGCCGAAAGTAGGGGGACATCCATCCACCATTCCCGACCTCAAACTCTTGCTCCAGCTCCAACTCTTTGAAAGAGACTCCGTTGCAACTCATCATACCCAACTTTATCTCCTTATTTTTCTTTTCGAAGCAAAGTTGTGAGGGCATATGATAGCAAAAACCATTCAAGCCGCATATAGCAGGATTTCCACCCTTGTTGAGTTTTCCACTTCCAAAAACTTCACCAAGTGCTCGGAAAGACTGATGGAAAGTCTGAACCTGCTGGATGACCTTGATAAGCCATAACAACTAGAAAATGGCCTCAAGCAGACTTGGAAGGTAATTCAGGACTTGACTTATTCTCTGAAGGAAAGTCAAGCCTCTGTTTTGATGTTCTTCTTCAGGATGGCGGCAATTGTCAAATACACTTGAGCGTTCAGCTACTCCTTGACCAAGCTTTTGGAAGGTCTTCCACCATCCACGCTTTTTGAGAATAAAAGTTTCAGCCTCAACTGATGGCCAAAGGAGGAAGTCTTTATATTTTCCATTAGCTGGAAAGGCAAAGACATCATTGGAAAGGCAATCCAATTGCAAACTTTCCATGCCATCAATTCTTCTGGTTCCTTAAATTGCATATCCTCCCCTTGAAATGGATTCTAGCTACGCGAACCACCGCACTCCCACAATCAGATGCCCAGATCTATCAGGAGTATGCCAAAAAAGCAGGACTAATAATATATAAAATTTTATATATTGCATCCACAATTGACACAATCTTTGACAATCATTGCCATTCACGTTCCTCACTCCGCATGTGAGCAAAATACCTCATGACAAGGGTCAAGCACATCATGACATGTGACCAATCCGAACTACCAGCTTCAGCCTCCAATCCGAGCTCAACGTATGACGCATCTCCATTGGCATTAACATGGGCGCTGTCAAAGGTGGGCCCTACCTGCCCGATGCACCGCCCAGTGGCAAACATGTGAAGATGTTTCCTAGGTGATTGGGCAAAAGCCAACCAGCGTTGGCCCACTACTGACCCTCCAACTAAAGCCCGAAGCACGACAACTTCTGCAGCAGTCAACTGAGATCCCCTCAATCCAATCCGTGCCTAACACGTAGTGGTCAATAGCGGCACTAACAGAGCCGTCGACAATGGTGGGATCCCCCTGCTTGATTAACCACTCAAGAGCGAACACGTGGATTTGATTCTAGGCTAAAGTGCACCAACAACCATCACATTTATTCCTCGCCAATGAAGAGTTTTGATTTTGTAATAGAAGTTACAAACTGCCACAATTGAATTAGGGAATAAATTTCGCATCATCAATGAGAGAGTTAATTGGAGGTTACAAACTCCTATATTAGTTGGAGATTTAACCTCAAATGATCCATTAACCAAGTCCAAGCTAGGAGGTACAGTACATACACATATCAGACTCCAAGCCTAAAGCATATTTATGTCATTTTGATGTGACATTTCGAACTTAGCGGAATTTATTATACACAAGAACAACGGTACAATGAAATTGAAGATCAAGCGGAGTCCTACTCATATATATAATTTATCGGGACCACAATACAAATTACATCCCTTAGGATTCCCTAAATTTCTAAGCGATGTGGGAGCATTTTTGGAACCCAAAATCACCGGAAGAATATAGAGCTACCACGCGGCCCATAATTTCTGGAATGACCAAATTGCCCTTGACAATAATACTTGAAGCCCAAGCACCGAACATGGCTCAAGCCCACAACGCTTACATAGCCCCAACATTGGGTCCAAACTAGGATGACATGTGGAAGCCTTTCCACCCTCGATTTGTGTAACACATGTCAGCATGCAAATCGGGGAGCATTTGTTCCACATTGAAACTATGAAAATTAAACATCACACTCACCCCTATATAAGGGGTACACATTTCCCAATAAAAGTAAGTCGATTGTTCGCTTCAAAGTATATTTTTTTCCTCTCTCAAAGCGAACTTAGGCATCAGAGTGTTTTTGATCGAACAACCCCCCGGGTAATCGACCGAGACAACGATAGCTAATTGTTTGCTATTTGCAGGAATTGTGAGGACTTTTGGCGACGGGTTCGATTTCTGTTTCAACAATTTTATAGTTTTTATTAGTCTTGTATAACCATTATTGAGTACTACAGTTTTTCCCAAAGTTTCATTAAAATTTTCCAATTTTGAGATTAAATTTCCGTCATTTTTGTTGACAGTAAACAATATCGATATTTGGAGCGAGATATCCATAAATTTGACTAGTGATATATCTGTCGATATCGATATTTCAAACCTTGAGTAGGACACTCACTGCAAATACTAAATAGTGGTCGATCTCTTAATTACATGCCTACTTTTATAGTAATTAACTAAATTTATTTTCTGACAATGAAAATCTTTTTTTTTTTTCAAATGAAAAATGATTTTTTTTAAGAAGCACTTAATTTTCAATAAAAATTAATTTTAGAGTGATTCTTATAAATATTTTCTATACAAGTAATCACGAATCAACTAGTTAGAATGTCTTTTTAATATGTTCGAATTTCGTTTCATTCCCACAGTTTAGTTTAAGTGTTTCAATCTAAAATAAAATAAAAAGTTTAACTTTACAATAAAGAAAAAAAATATACAAAAAAAATTAAATGTTTTAATGAGAGAAGCTATATATCTTTCCCTCGTAGTCCAACCAAGAAGATCGAAGACATAAGGTTTGATTTTTTTTTTTATAACAAATGAGTTTGATATTCAAAATGTCTAATGTAATAATTAATTCTTCCCAATATCATTGTATAACAAACACATTCGACACAAATTTATTTGGAAAATATTATGCAGTCCGCGACGCCAACTATGTATATACACACATAAGGAAGGCTAGTTAATAAATTTAGGCTTTTCAAAAACTTGGATGAGGAAAAAAAAACTTGAAATTTAATTAAAACGTTGAATTTTAAATTGCTTATGCCCAATTTCTTTGGATTCATAAATATAAATTTAAAAATAAAAACAAAATCATGAAATTTGGACGCTCCATCATAAATTTCATGTAAAGATAAATGTGCGTCTGTTTTCAAATTTCAAATTTCAACTTGATAATTATAATTTACGTATAAATATTAAATTTCAACTTGATAATTATAATTTACGTATAAATATTAAATAGGCCATTTCAACAAATTTAAAAAAAATTAATTTCTGCCAGCCGCTTGTTCCAAGCCAGCTCGATAGCCAGACACGTTTGCCGCCGTGGAGGAAGTAGAGGCGTGTGACCAAAGGGCCTCCACATGTTCCAACGGACAGCGGTTCACAATGAGAGGTCTCACAATAATTTTAGAACATCGCAATATACGAATGCGACAAAAGAGCACGGAAATGTGTGGCTGTGTACGTCGGAGTGAAAAATGGAGCATAAAAGAGTGGCATCGTATTCATGTACATGAAGGTCTTTTGATCAGCAGATAAAATAAAATACATGAAAGTCTAATCTAAAGAACGAAAAAATAAAGTTAATATAATGAGTAATAAAATTGTTGATTTATTTAATAAAGATGGATGATTAAATAATTTTTAATTTTATTAATGTTTTATGTGAATAATTTTAAAATAATAATTTTTAAAAATGAACATTTTTAATTATGAAATATATATATCCACACATAACATTAATTTAATAAATCAAAATTGTTCGTACGGGATTTCACCTCTCATTTAATAAATCAAAATTTTTTTTAATACGACGATATACTGATATACTGAGGGTATTACATTATATGTTTTATGTGTATATATTCAAACATGAAAATATCGATATTGACAGATAGATATATCGCTAGTTAAATTTATAGATATCTCACTTCAAATATCGATATCATTTACGGTCAATAAAAATGACAGAAATTTGATCTAAAAGTTGGAAATTTGGAATGAAATTTTGGAAAAAATTTAAGTACCAAATGATGGTTATATATGACTAATAAAAACTATAAAATGACTTTGATATAATAAATATATGATGAATAATATGATATAATAAGGTTCTGCCGATGACTAATAATATAAAAATATAAACATAAATTAAAGTGAATTACTATAATTGAATGTTAATATAATTTAAAAACATAATAATAAGAATAAAAAAATTTGAATGAAAGAAAAATTATAAAATGAGTAAATATATTTAAAATTGGAAAAAATGAAAAAAAATAGAGTCAATATTTGTTCAAAATTTGGAAAGGATTGATATATTTAAAATTGGAAAAAATGATAAATATAGTTCAAAATAAGGAATAAATGAAAAATATAGTTCAAAATAAGGAATAAATGAGGGAAACAAAAAGCAAGCAACATGCACACAAGGGGGGTCGAACCCAGGTGCAAGGTGTGCAGTTGCTTTAATGAAAACAAGCCAAACCAAGCTCAATTGCAAATTTAAGTAAGCAAATAATATATAAAGCACACGTTCTAACATAAAAACAGTCTTCTCCTTTCTCGTGCGGGTCTGCAATTCGGGGTTTTTTTACCCACGTGGCATGACCCGACTGTAACTCAATCGTTTAACGTCCGATTTTCATGAAATTTGTTCCTATCTCGATCGTTTTAATGAAATAAAGAGATTGATGGTATTTCGCTCAATTTCTTCCCCCCCCCCCCACCAAACATCTCTTACTTGCCGTCGGCCAAAATTTCCGACATATAGACCGATATATCGGCTATATTTTTATCACTGTATATACCAACTTCAATTTTTTTTAGGATAAATAACTAGTGTTGAGATATGAGGAAAATATCCCACATTAGAAAAACACAACTATAATTTGTGGCTTGATCTTGAGCTATTACTCCATTGCCATTTGGTTTTGGGGTGGAACCTCAACTTTTTACATGGAATCAGAACGAGGTTAATGACACGACCCATCCCAATTCCCCCCGGGATTACCATGGAATGTGACGTGCTCCCGTCTGACAAGAGGCGCCAGACAAGGGATAACCGATTGCCATTGCCCAAAAGGGCTTCCAGAGTGCGTAAGGATCGATGGAGGAGGTGTGCGATGCTCAAGTCTCTGCTGCAGTCGTATCCGGAATCAACCTGAAGGGCATTGAAAACAAAAGCTGTGAGTGGACGAAAATAAACAAGTCTGTTTAAAACATTTATAAGACATTTATGCCCCTCCGTAAAATCATATGCATGCACCAAAACCAATAATCCCATATTTATTTAGAAATAACCATCAGGGCCTTAGCCCGGAAACCAAAGCATAGTTTCAATTTCCAAAAGTAAATCCAAGAGTTATTTCATAATTCCAGTAATAGGAACCATAAGGCATATAATATAAACCATAACCATTATTTTAGCCACTGCACTATACACTCCAATCCGACATCCCTGATGTCTGACGTCCCTGACGTCAATAAGGTCACAATCACAAGGCTACGCGTGCCACTCGGGTCTCAATTTCCGAGTTCAATCCCCGAACCCCGTTCGGGTACAGCATCCCCGATGCTTAGCGTCATAGACGCTGGACGTACTAGACGTCCGTGACCTCTCCGGGGTACCTCATCCGGAGGAGACAATATAATATGGAAGGATCTATACAGTGCAGTACCAAATACATTTTATAGATATCCACATGCAAAACATATAGGTATACATAGGTAAAATCCGAACCATTCGTTACGTCTCATCAAACGGGTCTCATGCCCAAATACCGTGAAACGTGCCATAACCGAAATATCATCAAAACCATTTATAGATTCCAGCATGTGAACATATATAAAATGTAAACCAGAAAACATTTATTCAATTCCATTTTAGGGTCCCCGACCCGCAATCACATGTAGAAATCAACTGAGCCCCTGGCCCGATTTCACAAGTTAACTGGGCCCCTGGCCCGATCCACATGTTAACTGGGCCCCTGGCCCGATTTCATAGTTCAACTGGGCCCCTGGCCCGACTTTACATTATTCAAGTTCGTAACCGTTTCATGAAATCATATCTAACCACATTTATGGAAATCGGTGCAAATCCAGAAAACCTCGATTTTCGTGCAAATACGTAATTCACCTCGAAATACGTGAAATCATTTTAAATTCACCGATATCCAAAGTAAATCATTTAATCATAATTATAACAATCATAAAACAGTTATGCATGCATCGAATTTATGAAACCAATGTCCACTCACAGACCGTTTAACCGAGCGCCTCGATACGCGTGCCATAGGCCTTCCCGGGCCACCTCACTATCACCGGGACTCCCAATCCTGTTCAAATCAATTTAGAGGATCACTAACCTCATCATTAACATCCTATTCAAGTCCCGTAATTTTCCCGAATTTTTAAGTATTTTTAAATTGGATTTAAAACCTTCGGACATCCCGAACAATAACGAAACGGTGTCCGATCGACACGAAACCAATTCCAAAATGTTCGTTACAATGTATAGGGTAAAAGTCATGTTGATCATACCTCGGGATTCGCACTCACGCGCCCCCACGCGCCACCGCAAGCGGCTGCGCGTGGAAGCCACGCGCCTGCTACAGTAACCCGCACAGTCATCCCTCTCACCCGTTTGTCTGTAAAACGGGTCGTTTAACCCGCGAGCAGACCCGGTTCAAATCCTACCAATTCGACGTTAAATCCTTCAATTGAACATTCACACGGCTTAGTTACAAGTCTAATTAGAGGTCTATGGACTTAATTACAAACGACATTACCTATAACCCCACGATCACAGTTGATCATTCGAAGGAGCTCCGGCCATTGTTCATCCTTCGAAAATCATCAAACCTTCACGATTTCGTTCAATTGATCCACCAGTAAGCTTCAATGAACTAAGAGAAACATTTCCCCTCCATCAATTGCGTCGTTTGATCACTCATTGATCACGACTCAACCTCGACTCAAGCTCTCTGTTACCAGACCCGTTCAGAGCCAAATCGGCCTCGATTCTTCTCGTTTTTGATCTGGTTCCACTCGTCTCCACCTCAGGAAGCTGTTTCCAAGCTTCAAATCGATCATCACGGCTCAATTCTTCCAATTTGATTTTCCCTCCCAATTTTCTAAAACCCGAATTCCAGTTCTACAGCCAACCACAATCCCTCGTGTTTCCCTCGCTGAATTCGTCTCTGAATTCTCTCCAATTCGCACTCACAAGTTCAGCTGATGGAGAGGAGATTAAGGTGGAAAGAATTTGTGTTTTGGGTTGTACACGGTTAAGGAAAACATAAGAGAATTAATGGGAAATAAAAGGATAATTAAATAAAATAATATTAAAACATCATCATTTGGTCTCCCCCAAAATCATGGATCCATGTTTGTGCCTGATTTTAAGGGATGAGTGACACTTGTCACTCATCCAAGTGTGTCCAGTCACCGGGTACTGTTCATATTAAAATATCATTTAATTCCCGGTTCGTTCGGTTAACCGAGCCCGATTCCGTGACCATAACTTCGTCGTACGAAGTCCGATTTCGGCGTGCCGCCTGTCGTTGGATTCGCATCGACGAAACCTACGTAACAGTCCTTGGCCCTCGGCCATCGGACATCCCGGTCAAAAAGTCAACATTTCCCTTTATATCGTCCAAATTACGAAAATGCCCCTGGACTTCCGTACATCATAACTTTCACCACGAACGTCGGAATCGAACGTGCCACCTGTCTATGAACTCGTGACGTCCCGAACTACGTCACGGTCATCGGTCAAAGTCCATTTGACCATCCGAAATAAAAGTCAACGTTTTGCCCACACCCAGGGGCAAAACAGTCATTTTGCACCATTCGTCCGAAACGCTCAACTAATCCCAGATTAGTAAATCACAATTAAATATCATTAAATCCCGATATTCGGGACGGGTCGTTACAACCTTCCCTCCTTAAAGAATTTCGTCCTCGAAATTACCAATAACCTTATGCCACAACCACCACGTGGAAAACATTTCGACCACACATCTGTGTACACTTGTACACCCACATACTGGGATAACACCAGCCTCGTTTGTACCCAGACATACCATCTCAGTCATACGTCATAATAGCAACAACACTCGACCACCTCGAGTGGAAATGATCACCTGATCCGCGATAAAATCGCCTAACCATTTAGCTGACTCCTTCAGCTAGATGGTTCCTTTCCATTATCAATAAATCCTTACATTTGCTCCCGTTGGGAGTCACCAAATCTCATTTGTCAGTCCATAATCGCCGACTCCCTCAGCGAACCAAGACGCTGGAAAATCACGGTGTGATCAAGTCACACAAGGCTACTTGTGGTTACTCAAACCACCAATTCACTCACCCTGAGTGTACGTATACCGTCAATTAACCCAATCAAGTGGCGTAACTGGAACACATTGGATACCAGCCCAGCAGTGAACACACATCTCAATACTAGGGTTCCACAAGCCAACCATGGCTAAGAGCACCTGCTCATACAATCACTGAACCCGACAAGATCAATCCGCCCAGCGCACAGTATCCAATGTCCAGTCCACCATACAGCCAAACAAATGATATCATATCCAATCCGATTACCAACACATTAGTTACACACCACTGGTACATCCCATGTACCGCCATTAGGCACCACTCCGCCTAACCAGTATCAATCATCGTACAACGTACCCTGTACATACCTCAATCCATCAATCTGACTATAGCCACCCAGGTCATAGCCAAACACGTTCTAGTAATGGAGTACATTTGCCCAAACCAACATGAGACAAAACGAACTCCACCCGTCATCTAGTTCCAATTCCGAATCCGAATCCGCAATTTCGTAAGAAATCCCGAACCCGAACTCAACATCATATTTTTAACCCATTTCCAAATCCGAATCCGAAATCATTATTCCGTAAGCTAGCATTGGAATAATCATTCCGCACCCAAATCCAGTAATCCATTTTCGAGCTTCGCAATCGAATCCTGAATCGTCACCCAGAAATTCGATTCCAAAACCCAAAATCTCGTTTACGTCCATCAAGACGTAACGTAACCGAACCTATCGGTTGCCTCTCCAAAACACTCGATTGACTTCATAGGGAAGCCAATCCCAATATTCACACGTCAAAGGTTGACAAAATCCGACCACATCGGAAACCTACTCAACCGAGTAACAAGCCATATGGACTTCACTCCGAAAAGAAGTTCAGTCCCGTCATCTACGACTCACATACCAAGGTAAGAGTGATAAACTCTCCACCCATCTGGATCATCAAGATCACAATCCATATCCATCGCTATGTCGCCCGACAAGCAACATCACGATCCTAGATCGTCACATCGACCAAAGTCAACAACATCACAAAATCAGATCCACCTAGGATCCACACATGCTCACATAGCTAACAATCCATCTGAAAGCTGATCGTAGGGTCCTACACCCTCAGTTGAGTCCTTCGCCAAAATCTCTTGGTGGAAGGATGACCACGCATAACACCACCAAATCCAAAATCATACAAAACTTCTTGTGTCCAATGACCCAAGGCCAAACCTGGGTCCACCTACCAATACACGCTCAACGTACTGGTAGCAACAATCATCATCTGCCACTGCAGGAAAATATGAAGTCAACCCTAATGACTTCGGAATACCAATCACTGATGCGGAAACGAGCACTCCTCTCGTCTCCCAAACACAACTCTCCCCGAAACGGGAGTTCCAACCACGTTGGAAACAGGCATGCTTCCAATGAGATGTCAAGTCCAACCACTGGACTGCCCATGTCCATACCTTACTTGGACCACCACGTGTCCAAGATCGATTCATTACTCGGACCTCACGTCCGTCAATAATCATGTATGCACACACCCCGATTCCGAACGGAATATCCACAATTTGCCTGAATGTGCATACCACACTGCTTCCGTCTCACATCTCAACCTAAACAGGTTCAATCCTCAGGTTCCAAGTGATTCACAATCACAAAATCCCACATCAATACCACGAATGGTTTCCCCGACTTTTCCAATTCCAATAATTTCCTTGTACTCTCAGGGAATATAAGCAGTACACAAACTTACCAATCTCGGAGTTGACCACAACTCCCCAAATCCACCAACTCGCATGACATAGGGAGCAGCATCCCAAGATTCCCCAAATTTTCAATCATACCTTTTGATCCATTCATCACTTGTCATCATATATCTGTTAGGACTTATCCCAACACGACACAACCTCCACTGGATCCCATCCAGTCCAAGACTTAACCACCACTGAGTCGCAGATACCAATCATCTGTTCATCATGACAGAGTCACACCCCAACTGGTGGCTCATCGTCATCACACTCACTGACACCGGCACCAGCGCTAGTACCAATACCAGCACACCATCATCAACACTAGTATCAGCACACAGGCATCCATACTAGTATTGGCAGAACGGTATCACCATACCAACATCCATACATAGCACACTTGTGTGCAAGGTTGTTACCCCGGATCTCCGTTCATTCCGAACGACGATCCCGTAACACCACTCGTACCCCACGACTATGGGTACCCCCAATTTGACCACTGGCACATCAGGATAATGGACGTTCCCTGAACATCCCCAAGTACGAAAGCCACACTAAATACCCTCGATAACCAAATATCTCGACACAACTGTCGACCAACAGTCATCGTTGTCAAGATCCGTATCCACACATCACACTACTATTCGATCCAACACGGGATTCCATATTTCCTCATAACCGTATCCGTAGATCGAAACCCGTAATCCCGACTAGACTCACTAGAGTCATCCACATGGTCATCCAAGACCTCAGCCGCACGTCGCAGCACAAATTCTCACTTAAGGTTCACCTTCCGGTCCATCGATTAAAATTAGGGTTCCAAGATCACACCCTAGGGTTCCACCGAACCCAACTGCCTTTTGCAGTAAAATCCCCAACCTGACCGACCCCGCGGTCCTGACATCATATAGACGTCCAATCCAATCCAATCGTCAATTCAACGTGGGTTCCATCGTGGGTTCCACCACGAAGGTCATCGGCTAACTCCGATGCACCAACCCCCGTACACTAGCCAACACTACCAGGGTCCAAACATAGACCAATACTCAACTGAGTTTCGCATTTACAATCAAATGGGGTTCCCTGAACCTAGCTGTGCCCGGTGGCACAACAATCCATCATCACATGACCGAACCGACGGTCCCACATTACCAGTTAATCGTATACAACCCCACCTGGGTTGAATCGCATCAATGCACGGCGTATCGGGCCAACACACCCAATCCATCATTCAAACCCCAAACTATCAGGTTGACAACGGAACAGCAGCCCAAAGAGACATCACACCCTCGACCTTCGCGCACAAAAGAGCAAAACCTGGCTCTGATACCACTTGACACGACCCATCCCAATTCCCCCCGGGATTACCATGGAATGTGACGTGCTCCCGTCTGACAAGAGGCGCCAGACAAGGGATAACCGATTGCCATTGCCCAAAAGGGCTTCCAGAGTGCGTAAGGATCGATGGAGGAGGTGTGCGATGCTCAAGTCTCTGCTGCAGTCGTATCCGGAATCAACCTGAAGGGCATTGAAAACAAAAGCTGTGAGTGGACGAAAATAAACAAGTCTGTTTAAAACATTTATAAGACATTTATGCCCCTCCGTAAAATCATATGCATGCACCAAAACCAATAATCCCATATTTATTTAGAAATAACCATTAGGGCCTTAGCCCGGAAACCAAAGCATAGTTTCAATTTCCAAAAGTAAATCCAAGAGTTATTTCATAATTCCAGTAATAGGAACCATAAGGCATATAATATAAACCATAACCATTATTTTAGCCACTGCACTATACACTCCAATCCGACATCCCTGATGTCTGACGTCCCTGACGTCAATAAGGTCACAATCACAAGGCTACGCGTGCCACTCGGGTCTCAATTTCCGAGTTCAATCCCCGAACCCCGTTCGGGTACAGCATCCCCGATGCTTAGCGTCATAGACGCTGGACGTACTAGACGTCCGTGACCTCTCCGGGGTACCTCATCCGGAGGAGACAATATAATATGGAAGGATCTATACAGTGCAGTACCAAATACATTTTATAGATATCCACATGCAAAACATATAGGTATACATAGGTAAAATCCGAACCATTCGTTACGTCTCATCAAACGGGTCTCATGCCCAAATACCGTGAAACGTGCCATAACCGAAATATCATCAAAACCATTTATAGATTCCAGCATGTGAACATATATAAAATGTAAACCAGAAAACATTTATTCAATTCCATTTTAGGGTCCCCGACCCGCAATCACATGTAGAAATCAACTGGGCCCCTGGCCCGATTTCACAAGTTAACTGGGCCCCTGGCCCGATCCACATGTTAACTGGGCCCTTGGCCCGATTTCATAGTTCAACTGGGCCCCTGGCCCGACTTTACATTATTCAAGTTCGTAACCGTTTCATGAAATCATATCTAACCACATTTATGGAAATCGGTGCAAATCCAGAAAACCTCGATTTTCGTGCAAATACGTAATTCACCTCGAAATACGTGAAATCATTTTAAATTCACCGATATCCAAAGTAAATCATTTAATCATAATTATAACAATCATAAAACAGTTATGCATGCATCAAATTTATGAAACCAATGTCCACTCACAGACCGTTTAACCGAGCGCCTCGATACGCGTGCCATAGGCCTTCCCGGGCCACCTCACTATCACCGGGACTCCCAATCCTGTTCAAATCAATTTAGAGGATCACTAACCTCATCATTAACATCCTATTCAAGTCCCGTAATTTTCCCGAATTTTTAAGTATTTTTAAATTGGATTTAAAACCTTCGGACATCCCGAACAATAACGAAACGGTGTCCGATCGACACGAAACCAATTCCAAAATGTTCGTTACAATGTATAGGGTAAAAGTCATGTTGATCATACCTCGGGATTCGCACTCACGCGCCCCCACGCGCCACCGCAAGCGGCTGCGCGTGGAAGCCACGCGCCTGCTACAGTAACCCGCACAGTCATCCCTCTCACCCGTTTGTCTGTAAAACGGGTCGTTTAACCCGCGAGCAGACCCGGTTCAAATCCTACCAATTCGACGTTAAATCCTTCAATTGAACATTCACACGGCTTAGTTACAAGTCTAATTAGAGGTCTATGGACTTAATTACAAACAACATTACCTATAACCCCACGATCACAGTTGATCATTCGAAGGAGCTCCGGCCATTGTTCATCCTTCGAAAATCATCAAACCTTCACGATTTCGTTCAATTGATCCACCAGTAAGCTTCAATGAACTAAGAGAAACATTTCCCCTCCATCAATTGCGTCGTTTGATCACTCATTGATCACGACTCAACCTCGACTCAAGCTCTCTGTTACCAGACCCGTTCAGAGCCAAATCGGCCTCGATTCTTCTCGTTTTTGATCTGGTTCCACTCGTCTCCACCTCAGGAAGCTGTTTCCAAGCTTCAAATCGATCATCACGGCTCAATTCTTCCAATTTGATTTTCCCTCCCAATTTTCTAAAACCCGAATTCCAGTTCTACAGCCAACCACAATCCCTCGTGTTTCCCTCGC